>NW_027019597.1:8813295-8833227 GCF_013076305.1 Rhopilema esculentum
CTACTTTGCTTAATTTACCAAGCTCTTTGTTGACATTTACCCCATCCCTTGATTCTGTTGTGTCATAAATTGTTAAAAGGACTTTCCCTGAGTCCTCAACTGTATTTACAAGGCCTACTAAATCTTTATCTATGATCATGTCTTCAAATTTCTTTACAATTTCTTCATCAAATGCAGCTTCCTGGTCAGCTGGTTTGATACCACGGAGACCGCAATGGAGACCTATAACTGGGAGATTATGGAATTTGGTGAGTAATTCCTTTATCACTGAAACCGGGAACACTTCTCTGTGTCCGTAATCAACAGCCTGCACTTCACACCTGTTGCCCCCATGCAATTGCTTTATGGTGCCTCTATACCATCTTTTATCTTCTGAGAATTTTGCACAACAGAATTGGCCAACATTCATGTTTACCAGATTGAGACTGTCATGTTGGCTTGAGCTATAAAATTGCTGCAATTCATCATCCATCTGCCTGAAACTCTCCCTATACTGAATTGGTTGGCAGTAGAAGCTATCCAAGCTATCTGTGTGTGAAAGGCACAAATCATAATGAGAACCAGCTTTAAGATGTACCTCTCCTGGTCCACCTGGTTTAGCAGTGACGGACAGTGAAGCGCTAACTGAGCTGGAGGTGCTAGAGCTTGACTGGCTTAATGAGGACTTCACTTTTTTCCAGTGGGCAAAACCAGCAATCACAAGTTGTTTGGCAACCACAACTGATTTCTCAACATCTCCAAAAAGCTTTATCACTACAGCTCCTGTTTTACACAAATGGGTTGGGACCCCAACAAGCTCTCTGTCCAGTACCAACTCCCTCAAAAGCTTTATTGCCTTCTTGCTCCAAATTCCCCCAACTGGGTCTATGTTTGCCAGACGACATTGAATTGCCTGTGGAGGCAGCTCTCTGAATTCTTCTGGGATCACTCTTAATGCTTTCCAAGGCAATACCTCACCGTTTCCATAATCGATAAAAATAAGTTCTGCGTTATCTTCTTCATCTATGCTCAAAATTTGCCCCCTGTACCACAGCTCGTCCTCGGTGAACTGCGCAACACACAGCTCACCAATTCCAGGAACTGAGCTGAAGCATGGAAGCTTGCCTGCCGCAATTGCCGATTCCATCTCCTGGCTGAGCCGTTCATATTTCACTGATATTGAACTGTCGCTTTGCTGCAAGTAAAAGAAACCACTGTTGTCTTCAATATGTGTCACATACCATTTACTTTCTTTTCCAAAATTTAGGCCAGTCGGGCCTAAACGACTCGTTGTCAATGCACCGGGAATCATGTTTAATCTTGAAGGAAAGAAAACATCTCTTGCTGAAAATTATCAAATGTTAATTTTCCCTTGACTCCAATCAGTTCTCTTAAAATTTGTTGGCATTAGATGGACAAAATGCAACCTGACTTGCAGGCCATGTCCACAAACCCACTCGCTGCACGAGGACTAGAAGGTGACTGCGCATGTCAGTTTGATGCACGCTTAGAGTAGCCGCTGGTCATGAGATCCGACAAGCTTGTTTCTCTATCTCATTTGAGACACCAGATTCTCCAGGGTGTGTCCTTGTGTGTGTAATTACGCGCAATTTTCCCACTCATAAAAAGATACTAAATAAAGATTTTACGAAAAAGAGCACACCGCATTCTTTGACTTTCTTTGCATGTTATGCGAGCCGAGGAGCTGTTTTAATTTTATCAATTGCACTTTGTGATTTGCCAGAATTCTGAACAATGTCCAACTATGCAAAAAGTTCTGGCTTTTTATTAAAAAGTGTTATGAACAGATGTATGTAATATTTTCTGTTCTACCGAGTCGTTTGCCATTAGGCAAATTCCTCACTCTCCCACAATTGAAATAAACTAATATTACAAATTAGGCTAATGGGAAGAGCGGAAACGTGAAAGCAAATTTATTAACTGGCCAAGTGCAATGCTGACAAATGGGAGAAAAGGAGGGCTAAAGCTGTAAAAGACATTAAGGGATTTCGAAATAAAGTGCCTAATCATCCTCATTAAATAATTTGTTAATAATCGAGCCAGAGAAAACAGAATAATTCTACAGCTTCGATTAACCGTTATTCCTATCTGTTTTTTTTCACAATAAATTCATAAAAAGGCCCCAGATTTCATTGGACTTAAAATTCTCTCCTAATTTGAACAAAATGGAGAAAAAGTGAGTATTTTCATTTCAATTTAATTTTTTCATTTTCTTGGCATTGTTAAAATCAATATAGAAATATGCTGAATAAACTGGAAACAATGCATGCACGAAGGTAAGAAAGGATTTCAAGAAATGTTTAGATTAATTTTCGAACCTAAACTAAAAAAATTTCCCACGTCTTGTCTGCAATGACCCAAAAAGCCACTGACTCTTTCCAAAATCAAAGTTTCTCACTTGCTTTTCTAGCTAACAATTTTTTTATTACCTGCTAAGCATTACGCGAGTGTGCGCGGGACCGATCTCTCCCCAATGGAAATAAAATCTTTTCTGCTTCTTTGCCGCCATGTTTTTGTCAAAGATTATCATAAGAACAAGAACAAAAGTATTTGCCAAAGAGCCCGCTGTGCCATTGATTCCCCCTTTAAACAAAACCATTTGGCTAAACATTGCTAAGACTCACATTTGCTAAACATGTGGTTGAGAAGCGAAGTATGGCAATGACAACAAAACTCTCTTCATATGAAGCCATAAGCTGCCTATTGCTTGGAGCAATATAAGTGGCAGCCTTGGAAACACAGGGGTCAATTTGCTGCCATAGGGAATAGAGAACAGTTAACGCCTCTGCAGTGGAATGCAGGATTCTTTGCAAGGTTGACGAATGGATTTGTGAATCAAGTACGAGGTCAGTCAACGGACAAGCTTATTACCTCTTTGATACTCCATACTTGTGTTCTGAAAGGCAATACCAACATGCTCCATTTGAGTAGCTGACTTTAACTAAGATATCTTTGAAATCATATCACCATTAGCAATTCTTTTCATTAAAAAGAACAAATGTGAAATGAAACTTTGTTGATAATGACATATAATTCAATTATCTCTTAAACGTAAACATCAGAAATCAAGTTTCAAATTATTTTCACACATGGCAACAGTGCTGCTCTTGTGTGTCAAAAATCTTATTTCATCGAGAGTGTCAGTTTTTTCAGTTTTAAAATATATAATAGAAAAACCATAACGTGATGTTGTACCGAAGAACGAATTTGTAAACAACTGCTTTATATTCACAAAAAGATAACTCACGACCTTCGATAACAACACGTGCCCAGGTATAACACGAGCCAGAACCCAGAAATCTGAAAAGAGCAGGTATAAAAGCAGAGATAAACATTTTGATTTACATGTCGTAGTCAAGACTCTTCATCTCTGTGCGTGAGACCAGTGAACAGATCTATAAAAGCAGGGGGAAATTGCCAGGAGTGTGGGGCTTATGGCACCCTTCTGGCAAGGCACAAGATGTTCGCAGGGCATTTTAAAACTTTGACAAAGCAACATTCTTAGTCAATCTCCGGTTTATAATTTGACGGGAATGCTTATTCGTAATATAAACATTGTAAGAGTAGCGAAAAACTTGCAGCTTGAAAGGGAAAAGGAGCAAGGCGGAATGAGGAAAGATAGAACGTGGGAAGGGAGCGAGAGAAAAGGTGGCAGGAGAAAAAGGGGCAGGAGAAAGAGGAGAAATAGGGGCAAGAGAAGGGGCAAGAAGGACCTGGAACGGAAGCCAAAGTGGGGATGGAAAGAGACAACAGGGAGTACAAGGAAAAGGGCCAGAAGGATTGGGGCAGCAGGGAAGGAGGCGACAGGGTAGCTGCTAAAAGAGAAAATGCGGTTGTTCTAAACTTTAGAAAAAAGTAAACTTTAAACTTTAGAATCCAAAGTAAGATAGAAATTAGCGGAAGTTGTGACAACATGAACGCGGAAAGAGATCGGCACTGGATTACATCAACCCTCTTTCCTTTCTATCAAAAACTTTGTGCAGAAGCAAAAGATCATTCTAGCATGTTGTACATTTTGAAATGCGAAAAACAAGCCATTTCTCAAAACCGGGCTCCAATTGCGAAATAAATTAGTGCAATGGAGGCTACAATAGTGAAATAAATTTATACCACCCCCTCCGACTAAGGCCCTCTGACGTCATTGCAGAAATGACGGCTTGATATTGCTAAGCTCGTTGCGGAGGAGATAGCTGTTTCGTGCTGCTCGCGAGGTGCTGTCCGAGTGCTGTCTGGGACCGGAAGCCGAGAGTGTTTTTGCCTCTTGATTATTGGAATTCTTGTGGTCTTCTGCAATGTTGCTATTCCACAGCATGGCTTTCTAGGTCACGCGTTCATTGTTGTTTAACCCAAATTCCGAACATAGAAAGCGAGATCAAGAGATGTGGAGGACAGTCTCGCCCGCCCCTGCTATATAACTTGGAGCAAGGTCATGATCTACCAAATTATGCTCTGATTTGAGGTAAGTTTGAAAATGCTATTGCTACAATTGCCAAAGGTATGCAAGATCTATTTCTAGAGTAGTTAACGGCCTGCAAACAATGGTTTACTGATACTTCAAACGGTAGATGTCTTCCACATACATACTTTATGAAACAAATGTCGATTGCAGTAAAACAAAAGTAATTGGCATAGAATAAGAATTAATAGTTCACGCTAATAAGAACACTTTATATTTTTGGATCCGCAGCGGAATTATGGTTGCTACTGTAACCGTATTGTGCGCAACATGAAATAGGCAGCAACCACTAGTGGTAGCAACACCTATTTGTTATCAGTATCAGCATCAGTTTTAGGTTTGAAGTATAGCCCCGTGATCACATGCAAACACTGGTGGAGGGTGTCAAGGGAGTGCTTCCAAAAACATGTCACAAAACCACGCCGTTAAGAGTGTTCCAAGCACCTTCTCGATATACTTGCAGCCTTTGCTATTCAGCTCTGAAAATAAAGTGGGGTAGCTTCCTCTAACTTGGATTTGGATAAACAATGATCGAATATGGCTCGATCCCTGTTTTCACGAGTTTGTTTTTCGACCCTTTCTTGTTTATGATGTCTAAATAGCAAAACTACGCAAATTTGGTGCATGCTCTTGTAGACCTATCGAAGCAAGGACGAGCGTGTAAAGTTTCTCAATCATTGAGAGATTCTATCTATAAATTTCTTTATAAACGGCCTTTTTGTCAATAACGTGTATGATGCCTCTACTTTTTGGTGTTGTTGTGTTCGTTATTGATACATTGCAATCAGGGACGTTGGAACCAGGGAGGCACTAGGGGTAAGAGCCCCAAACGTATTGAAGAATGTCCCTTTTCTCCGCAAAAAGAAAAGGATTTCCAAGAGGTTTCAGATAAAACAATAGGATTTTACCAAAACTGTACAAGATTTCATAGAGTTTTTTGCTCATCGGTGTGTATCACTCTCTCTTTGCCCCTTCAAATTTGAAATGCCTCCAATACTTTAGATTATAGTTCATTTGCAAGTGGAATTCTTAAAAGAAGAAGTCGGGTTTTGACCTTCCAGCGTGAAGAAGTTGCTTTTAAATAGCAAATAACTCCGAGAGTCAGCTGATGTTTGAGAAGGCAACATAACCAGACCACAGAATAGAAATAAGGCAGAAGGGACAGTCGCGTCGGCACCTTTGTTGTTTAGTGGGCACGGATTCCTGACATTCTCCACCTCTAAACTCGTTTTCAATTTCGCGGTTCCGAGGTAACGTTCAGAATGGCGACCAAAGAAAACAGCGCGCGTAGAAGCTTCGGGTTTTTAAAGTTTGAAATTGAGTTGGTAAATGGCATGGGATCATTCAGAAAGCACGAGGTATGTCATTTGTGATTAAATTTCGATGATTTTTTAAATTTTAGCGAATTCTAGCTTAATTGTGTTATACAATTCATGCTCCGTCCGATGCGATGAAATATAACGATATCACCAAGAAAGGAACAACACAAACAACGATGAGCATAAAATATGAAGAAGGACGATGACCCTTGAAGCGAAAGTTTATTTAGCTTTGCAAAAATTATTAAATTCTAGACAATATTTCACTCCACGCACGCTTTATTCTAAAATTGATGAGCTATCATCTAGTAGAAGTGGAGGGCCCATATGATATGGTTAGCATTAGTCATTAACAAACATGGTATCTTGTTCTAAAAAGAAAGGGGCATGGCCCTTTCTTTGGCTCAGCCCCTGGTGAATGAGGGCAAGAAATTTCCCAGTTTCGCCCAATGTCAGGGCTCATCAGTACAGCTAGAACAAACACTAGTAACATTTATGATTTCATAATGTCGTCAGTGTGTCAGCTGTAGACCGGAAAACTGTTGTTAGTGAATTTTTTAAATCTTTTAATTGGTACAAGATAATAAAAGGTTTTATTTAAAGTTAAAGGAAACAATTTAAAAAGCAAATGGGTCATGGATGATTTTCTTCACCGTTACCCTGGCTTGGGAGGCTAAAGAGGTAGTTTGCACTTGCCCACAGTACAACCCCAAGGCTAGCAGAGGGAAGGAGGCACCTCAGGTCTCTTTTGTTAGATTCATTGACCTAACCTGCATACCCAAAAGATAACTGATAAAAGAAAATATAATATGGCATAGGATAATGGTGTTAAGAATTCAAATAATGTAAGGCTTTGTGAAGATGCAAAGAAGTTCTGATCTACAGATGGACTATTTTTAAATATTTTCTATTTTTTCTTTTTGATGACTTTAACTCTCTGTTTGCAAATTTTAAGCAATAATATATACGCATTCTAATAAATAACATAAGAAGATATTTTTTTGCAAATGAAGCACATGGTTGTTGAAGAGTGACTCTATCCAGGATGTCAAGAAGCTCATTTCCAACTCCTTTTGTTTTCTTTAGGCTGGAAAAGTAGCCTACAAATTGATCTTCCAATTCAACAACGTACTGGAGCATACTTTCAGAGGGCACTATCAGTCCTCCATGAGAAGAGGAATTTGCTTCATAAGATTTAAAGTGCAGAAAAGTATGTCTGATGTTGTTAGTGGTATCATTCACCACAGCCTTTTCACAGGTATCACATTTATGTTTATTAAATGTTTTCCTCAGTAAGTAGCCTGCCACATAGGCGATAGCATTTTCACTTATAATATGGCTCTGAATATTATCTGTCCTGTAGTCTGGTGATATTAATTGCAATGCATTAGACTGCAAGTGGATATCATTGCGTGCAATTTCATTAAGGACAGATAAGTTTGTTAGAGGCTCATCTTTGTCTTCCTCACAATTGCCACTGGCAACATGTAGCAAATTTGAGTGAAAAAGCTTTCTGTAAGCCCTCTTGAACTGGACAGGGGTAGGATTATCATTGTTACCACCTTGCTGTCTTATAGAGCCAAAGAAGTTTTCAAGAGGATCTTGATTTAGTTGCCTGGTAACTAAAAAAGATGCAATACCTTCATGGTATAATTTTTCCCACAGGGACAAAATAGCCTTTAAAGAGACTTTCCAACCTGTCAAACACTTCAAATTGTCTGTTCGATCTTCACCTGTGGCTCTGTTAAAAAATTTCAAGGATGAGAAGAACCTTATTCCTTTTTTTAGCTCTGACAGATGTGGAGAGGTAGGAGAGAAAGGCCTGCGACAAAACTTTGGATCCCGGAAACTAAGTGAATTACAGCAATCAAAGATGGTATCCATTTGAGAAACAAATTGTGCAGTGCCAAGAGCTGTGTCTGGAAGACCATTTAATGCCACATAAGTGGAAATACCTGCAGCCACAGAGTGGCTAAAAACTTGAGATGCAAGTTTAACTTTCATCTTCAAAAACCCATTTAGGTTTAAATGCCTGTCAGTCAGTTTAGGAGCAACCCTGATTGGTAGCTTCTGGTCTTTCTCAAAGAAGGATTTTATGTCATTCCAGCTTGCAACTTTCCCATCAAATCCAACATCATATTTCATCAAGTTGTTCCTGACAGATTTCAGAAGGTGGGGAGGATCAAATATTGTAAAATACTTCTTTCCTTGCATATAAAAGAAAGGACGATCTTCAGTGACACCAAGTGTCTTAAACAATTTTAAAAAATTAGAACCCTGATCAGACACAACAGAAACAACATCTAAACCCAATGACTCCAAATTATTTAGAGCTTCAGCAAGGATTTTTTTCAACTGGCTACTTCCACTTGATTCATTTACAAGAAAATATGCAATTGGCTGCTTCCAGTTGAAAAGGACACCTCTGACCATTAGAACAAGTGCAGAAGTGGCAGGAAGACCTGAACTTTCTCCACTACCATAATCTTCCAAACCTACAATGTGGTCATTAGATATGTCATAGAAAAGATGACTCTTTAGAGACATTTCATCCATCATAAGAGAACATATCTTTGCACTTTCAGGGATTGAAGCTATCCTTTCCTTTACCACATAAAGAGATTTCTCTGAGAAACCAGCTTCAGATGCAAATCTAGAGACCATTCGAGTGAGAGTTCTTTTGGTAGGTAAATGGAACAATTTAGCAAGAAATCTATATGATTTCCCGCTGATGTGGTACAAATTGAGTGCCCATGCTTTAAAAGCATCATCATATCTACAACCTTTTGGTTTCTGAGAGGACAATTTGATTTGGCATTTAAGAAAATTATGAAGTTCAGGAGAAATAACTCCATCTAGTAATTCCAAGGCCTTCATTGCACGCTTCTTGTTTTTCTTAAGGGGGGAGGATGAACAGAGATTCTTTCCAAATGACAATTTCTTTGATAAAAGGGCTATTTTGTTGCGTTTTTTCTTCAAAAGGGATCTGAGTTTTCTTTTCCTTGGGGTGTTGATAGTAAATTGAGCAGGGGTTTGGGAAAACTGACAATATTTGTTATTTTCTCCATTTGTTGATGAAGGTGACTCATCTTTCCCTAAAAAATACAATGATTCAACAGAGATGTCAGTAGTCAGCAACAATCATATTAGGCCATTTTTAATTAAAATGTCTGCAAATAAAATATTTGATAATTAAGATTTATGAAAAGCAGCTTCTTAAAAAAAATATAATTGTACTTGCTTTGATCAGCAGCCTCTATAGGTGTGCTATCCTCTTCAATTTCATCAGGGTTACCTAACAAAATGCAGAGTATACATTTGCAATCTATCAATCATTTCATATTTGAAAAAATAACAGTAAAGTTACAAAATGCGAAAAAACGGAATTACATTCAATATTTCAAAAAGTGCAAACAATAAGATACCAAAATTTATGATGTAGATTTTTGTTGCAGAAGTTGATTAAGAAAATGTCAACACTTACATTTATCAAATCTATCACCAGTTCCATAGTTATCCAGGTCCAATTTTTGTTTTTTTGAAATACCTAAAAACACAATAAAATGCTTGTATAGGTAAAACAACCCTTTTCGGTCAGGAACTCTATTTTTTTGCAAAATAGCTATAGTGTTGAGACAATAGGCTAGCAAAGACCATAAAAAAGGAAAAAATACAAACAAATTTTAGAAGTAATTGAACTAAACTTACAAGCTCATCTTACGTGTTTTACAACATATGAAGGAATATTTGTATGTTTACCTGGTTGTCTTGGCTTTGGGGGGGCTCTTTTACTTCCAACTATTGGCGGGGGATTTGGGACATCAAAAAGGGTGGGGATTGCATTCTTTGATAATCGGGACCTTGCGTTAACGAATTTTGGCAAAAATTCCTTTTCAAAATGTTTGGAACAAACGTAGCAATTTTTGTTCAAGTAGGCGGTTGACTTGTTAAGCAGATCCTGTCGCCTGCTATTTTGTACCCATTTTCTGCATCTATAAAGTAAAAAAGATCTTTTAATCAATAAATATGAATTAATTTCTTTAAAAAGTTCGAGTGTTTTACGTTGAAACAAGAAGATCCTGTTGAAGCGAATTAAATTTAGGCCTACTCACCGGCTTTCGTCCGATGGGAAACGGTAGAACTGAAGATTGGGGCATGACTTTCTGTTGTTATTGCAGTTAACAGCAGCGCAGTAAGCACCAGTCCCACTACGTTTAACATCCTTCACAAGTTTCGTCTTAGAGGCCAGCATTTTAAGCGATCGCGAAGTTCCAGAAGAAGGAGAGTTTACTACTTGCGTGAATATTTTCCGGGAATGTTCCACCTCTAACCTCGTTTTCAATAACGCATGCGCGAGAAAATCAAAGCATCTATTATCAAAGCATCATTATCAAATATGGAAGTTTCAGGTTATTACATGGTTAACGACATGAATTAAAAATTGGGGGGGGGGCGAGAGATAATGCAGAGGCCAACGAACCTGTATAACAGCCCACAATCTTGTAACTGTACAGTTTTTAGCTAACAAAAACAATGGTCCGTACCTTTCAGCGTTTTGTCAAAAACAATCTCTCTGAATTTCTCCAGACCGCTCTCATTGGATGGCATCTTTGCGTCTTTCAAGGAACATTTGATGGAAAACGACGGGATGTTCAACATGTCTTGAGGTAATCGGAAAAGTTCACTGATGCTCTTTTCTTCCGCATTCCCGTAATCGACGAACCGGACTGTTACATTTGAACCGGTCTTCTTCTCAACTACCGCTCGATACGGTGCCTGGTCTTCTGAGAAAATAGCAATGTATGGGAGCCCGGGTTCTACAGTTTGGATACCGGCTTTTTCCTTTGGGACTTCTTCAAGCTTTTGCATGAGCTCGTCAATCTTATCGGTATCTGAAGCGTCTTGAATGTATATTTCAGATAGAGAGTCTACATGTGTGACGTAAAAACTAATCTCGACACCTGTCTTGGGCTTTGGAAGAGGCAGTCTTGCACTTGCTGAATTCCTTAGAGGCTGACGTACATCTCTCTGAGGACCAGCGGGGGAGTTCTTCTGCGTTGCAAGTTTTGAGGTTAAGGCCATGCCAGATTCATCACGAAGCTCGACCAGGTATTTCCCACCCTGTTTCGCCTTCACAGCCATACTGATTACCTTGTCTCCAGTCAATTGCAGTAGGAGATCTGCCGCATTATCTTTCCACATTAAATTGCCGTCGTCTATTGAGCATAGAAGGGCGTGCTTTGGTTGCTCTAGAAATTCCGATGCCGATTCTCGTAATGATGCCATCTTCACCTCTTCGAAATTGCCGTAATCTACAAAACGAACTCGGGCTGAGCCGCTTCCACGTGCATCCTCGATTTCTCCGCGATACCATCCATTGTCTTCACTAAACATGGCACAAACTGCTTTTCCGGTTGTCACAGATGAGACTTTTGGCAAATTGTTGACCTTCTTTGCGATTTCATCCATTACTGAAATAGAAAAAATCTTGAACTGTGAAATTGACATGGGGAGAGAAAGAAACAGCTAACAACTCCAGAAGGTTTATGCTGAATAATTGCACTCTGTTCAAAATCCCGTTGCACTGAAAAATTATTAGACACGCAATTCTGAGTTACAGCTAAAAATGTAAAGTTATCACAAATCGATATGATCTTAAACTGCAATAATTCAGATCAGAATGGTCAGAAAATGCAATAATTTTGTCTATTAGCCTTTGGCTTTTTGGTTTGTAGTTAATTTTTAGTTTGTAAGCAACTCAGTGCTGAATAGGCACTAAAGAAAGGTTGCAAATTCTGACGTGACTTTGGTTTGCTATCCTTGATTTGGCTGTAACAAACATATATATATATATGTAAATAAAGCCGCAAAATGTTTCTGCAATACTCACAGGCATACAAATCATTCTCTGTTCGTGTCAATTGACAGTATATGTTACTCATGCCATTAATGTGTGCCACGTAGACGCTTTCCACTGCGCCAACATCTAACTTACGATTGTTGTACCCCTGGTTTTGATTTGACGAAGCTGCTGCGATCCCAATACCTTGACCAAGAGCTGTCTCAGCAAGGCTTTTTCCATCTTCGAAAAGCGAGACTTGATATGGGGGTTGTTTTGTATGAAACTTGGCGCTGAGTACTTTGTAATCGAGCATTGATTTAAATCGATCGACGCTGGATTTTTCCCAGTTTCCTGATGTAGATGATATCTGCAAAACAACAGAAATATTCATCGATTCTCAAAGGAAGGGGGGAGGTTGGTTTTGGAACAGAGAAACTCTACTTATCGAGAAGACATTCTCTCAAAATGGAGATAGCGAGATTAAATCCCCTTTCTCTGGCCAACAGAAATACTTTGAACTAGAAAGTGTTCCAAGAAAGACCTGCAACTCCCTTTGCTTAACATTCAAGCTACGTTGGATAAGCGATTCGAAATCTCTGCGTTCTGAAGTGTCGAGCCTTGTCTGTCTGGCACTTTGCAGTTTTGAAAAGGGGAATTTTCCGTTTTTGGTAACACCCATTATATCATTAAGAGCAATGGTTTAGATTATTGCATGGAATTTAGGGTAACTGAATATATCATGTTAAGACTATAAATACATTTTATTTATAACAATCATCATTTTTCAGTGAATTATAGCCCCATTACGTCTTTAATTTTCATAAACTTATGAATGGTTCTGTCTCTAATCAATTTTATGTTCCTTCCCGACATTAGAAGTAGCAAAATCAAACCGTTTCTTAACTTCAACTCAATTTTTTAATGAAAACGAACTTGGTTCAAAAGAAGATTTAAGCAAAAGTTCTACCCTTATTCAATCAAAGACCAGATTCGTATCAAACGAAACACTGCTCACAACACTTCTCTTATGGCACTAATAGACAATGTTTGGAAGAAACCAACTGGCAAAACAAAATAAACAGTTCTAATGATGGGTTTTTCCACCTCGTGAAACAGTGAACGAGTCCAACTTAACGATGGGAATAAATTTTTGTTCCCTACGTTTCCCCTGTTGTCAAGGCCCCAGAAAGAGCCTTTAAGGCAACAGTAACTCCGAACATGAGAAAAACTCTGTCCTAAAGGCATTCACTATATTGATGCTGTATTGTACGTGTTAAAAAGCCATGGCATTAGAATAAACAAACCAATCACCTACCCCAGCTAACGAACAGTGTAGACCATAGGCCGCATCTTTCAGGAATTCCCCCTTCAACTCTTTCAAATCATTCAATGCAACCACCTCGCAGTTCCCGTAATCAATGTACTGAACTTCAACTTTCGCTCTATCGACAACTTTTACGATCCTCGCTCTGTACCAGGCCCCGTCTTCACTGAACTTTGCCGCACAAAGGCTTCCTTGTTTCGGTGACGTCATCTTTAAATCATTAGGCCCAATATTCACGTATGTATCTTCCAATTTTCCCATTAAAATCTCCACTTTTTCGGCTGCAGATGTTTGCTGTAAAATAACATGTTTTATTGAAAGTTGCAAAAAATACCAAGATCTGCTGAGTGATACTCCTCTAAGCCCAAAAAACAAAAAGAATGAAATCAAGATCCTTTTGGTCTAAAGCCATTTAGGCCGAAAGATCTACCAATATTTAAACTTCATCCTTATCACCTACATCGAATAATATAGCACATGGTTCAACTTCTATGTGCTCAAAATAATAGACTCTAACACAAGCCGTTTCTTTGCGACACTTGCTTCAATATCTTCGTTATAAACATTATAAATTTTGGATTAGCTAAAGAAAGTGGCATTTGAAGCAACTTAGCATCACCATTTACAGAGTTCCTTTACTACCGAGCATCGAAATTCCCGATACATCCAGGGTCGTCACAACTAAATACATAACAACAACAGAGAGTATATTAACAGTTGCCTGATGATGGCACCAGTCGTAAATTCAGAGTAGCAACTGAGAACCATCCTATTCTATACAACAAAAGCGAATTTCTTTTCTAAGCGGTTTTCTCGCATATGAGAATAGCAGCCCAGAACTGTCTATCGTTCAAACCAAACTTTTATCGATTCTTACAAAAAATACACAAAGAAATCATTAACGGTGCAAGAAAATCACCTGACAAAAGAACGAAGATGGGTTCTCGACAAACGTGATCTCAACATCTTCTTGTTCTTTGACATTGACAGTTGGGATCTCTGATGAAGAACCTTGGACAGGCCCACCTGCAGAGCTAGCCGCACCCACAGAGCTAGCTGCACCCTGGGTTGGAGCAACGGCCTGTGCAAAACCTTTTTCTATCAACAATTCCGCGATACTTGTTTGTTTTTCTCGATTAGTTAAAGTGTCCAGTAATTCGACGTGATGTAAGTTGCTTTTGTCTGAAAAGAGAAGTCTACGATTCATTTTTGAAGACAAAATCATCTTGAGCAATACGATAAGGTTACGTATGACAAAAACATACTTAGATTAGAAGAGCAAAATATATGCTTGAAGTTATTTCTAAGAAGAACGATATCCCGAACTCATTCAGCATCATCGAAACTGGAAAAAATAATACTAACAACTTATACAGAAAACAAAGATAAATAAGGAAAAATAGTAACAATTGCATATTACATATCTGCAAATAACGTTTTTCTATTCGAAACTTCTCAATTCTGAAAGTGAGATTATCCGTATTACAAAAATTACTATAATGCCATTTGACTGACCAATATAAGAAATTGAAAATCAAGAACAGCAAAATTCGATTCAAGCTTCCGGAAGGCCCATTCTGAAGAGATTTATTTTATATTGCCTTTTTCTGTTGAAATGATATCATATTTAATAGTGCCGGACACCTAGAGGGCGAGGGGGAGATCGCCCCCTCCAAATATTTTGGACGGCAATGGTGATTTTTTTTTTAAAAAATGGGAAAATTTGACGCAACCTTATCAAAACAATAGACTTGTCCCTCACCCAATATTTGACCAAGGTCCGCCCCTGATACTATGCATTACGTCACTTTTGTTATAACACGCATTGTCAAATCTAGTCTATCTCAAATCTAGAAAAATATGCGAAAGTAAATGGTTTCAAAATTCTTGTAAGGAAACAAAGCGCAATGATGTTTTTCCTTTAAAAAAATACAACCTGATTTTATAGCCAGGACTTTTGTACTACAGTAAAAGCTATATCTTCAGGGGCAAAAAGGTGGCCCCCTTTGGAAGAGTCGCTATTTCAGTGGTCTCCCGCTTATGCCTGTGGTTTTCCCAAACGGAAATCTGGCGACAAGGGTAGATATTTCCAGTAAAAACTTGGGTGCCCGAAGTTACCCTGTGTTATAATAAGCGGCCTCCCGCAGATAAAAAACGGTCGTCCCGGGCGCGAGGGAGACCGAATTGTCCATTCCTGTTCTTTCAGCTGGGAAAGCAATTTGGATCCATTCTGCTGATCTGAATATTTCCATTTCATGATATTCGGTTTAATCTTATATCCACAAAAACAGGTGTTCACCAAACACTAATTAGGTTTAAAGCTGTATCTAGATTTGCGACTGGCCTAACTTGGAAACTTCTGTTTGTTTAGAAATTACTTGTCTGGGAATCTTGCGACTGTTGCAAAATAAATCACATCATCGGAACCGAAATTCAATGATATCGTAAGAAACAAATTGATTCGTTTATAATGACCATTATACACTGAACATTCTTAACCGAAGGAGTTCGGATGCAATGGTTAATTCAACGCAAATTAAGTTTAGGTGAAATTCGCTGGATGTGAACCTTTAGCAAATTAAGGTTGCAGAGATGCGTGTACCCGTATTCCATAATAATACCCTACTGGGGTCTATTGCTGGGAAAAAAGAAGGGGCACTCCCAAAAATTTTCAAAAAAATTCTCACAACGGGCCTTTTCAAGCTATTGTATTTATGATTTTTAAAAAACCTGCAAATTCAAAGCTGAATAACTTTCTTCAATAGGATCGGGCAATAAAATGGCAACAGAAAACCAATTAGCAGAACTTGGTGCAGAACTTCAGGAGAAGGGCGTTATAATATGTCCACAGAAACCGTTTCATACTTTGCCTCATTCCCTTGTTAACCTTTCAACCACAAATCCTAATCAATTTATAAACTTCAAAAAAGAACCAGGTTTTTATTTATATTTTCAATTTTCCTACTCTTGATAAATATTTGAAAACAATTTAAAAACCCAATTTAAGAACAGACAGAAAGGCCATCAAACTTTAAAATTTTGATAATATTGACATTCCGGATTTTCTGACGACTTCTGTTTTTGGTTCAAGGTTCAATTTTGAGTTTATATACTTGCATACCTTTTCTCTTGACCAAAACGATCAACTGCTTTTCAACGACCATATTGGAAAACTCAGTTATACAAGCTTTTGACCAACCACTGCTGTCTTTGGGTCTGACGTCACCAAGCGAACAAACAAAGGCCTGCGCTGGCAATGACATAAACTTTGCATACATTGGTCTGATGTTGTCACGTGAGACTGTTTCGTTGTTACCATAATCAACATAGCTGACGTCAACCTGTTGGCCTACTGCACGTACCAAAACTGCCCTGTACCAAAGATTGTCAACTGGAGGAGAGGAGGAAGAGAATCAAGACACTAGCTCACTTAAATAAACCATTGCTAGGGCAACTGAACTTATAAGGCAAACTGGAGATCAATGGGATTCTTTGGGGGGGGGGGCAACCAGCCCATTCTTGAAATAAGGTTTACCAGGTTTCTTTAGAAGTGAACAAAATTTTTTGGGTAGTGGCTGTATTCTTTTTTTAAATATTTATCTGTTTAAAGCAGCATTGATAGGAAGGTGTAATACTGAGATCAAACAAATGTAATTCTTTCTGTAATATCAACAGGGCATGGTTTCAACAATTTGTGGCTCAGCTTTTACTGCTACAGTCTCTACTCTGGAAACTATGGAATTTTGCTACCATGTTCAACTACCATATTCATACAGATATACAAGAAACTGTTATCCTTAATAAAAGAACAACAATAATACTCCAGTTTCTTTTTACACCCTGAACCTAAGAAAATCATACAGGACCCAACAATATCTTATTATTGTCAAATCTTTGTATGGTCTCTGCTACTATGAGTCACATAAAATTCTAATCCAAAATGAAAACAAATCAAACTATCTCCATTTTCATACCTCATTCCATTTATCCAAAGATTCAAAGAAAAGGTTAGTTAATTAAAAGGTTATTAGTGTGACAATCAACTGAGCCAAGTAAAGGTTAAAACATAAAAGACCTCTAACTCAAAAGAGCTTCATCTTTAAATAAGAGACCCATTATGTATTTGTGGAAGCCTGATATAAACAAACAAAAGGCATGTACAATACACTATCAGGCAAATTTTTTACAGAAGAATTGCAAATTCTGAATGCTGTTTCTTGGTACAAAATATATCACGCTGTCCTGGTGCAGACCATAATGATCCATGATTAACACACATACAACATGTAATGCAACACAAATCTCAAACTGTTACCTGGATATAAGGCAACACAAGGCATCCCGTTCCTCAACTGCATGTTCCTTGGTACCTGGCTATTTTTATAGGCATTTTCCAGCTCTGCCATCATATCATCAATTACATCAGATTTCTCAAAGAGCTGGCAACAAAACTGGTCTGGTGAGACAACACTTGTTGGCATCACATCTACATAGTCACCAATTGGAACTTCAACTTCTGTATATGGCTTATTGGTTACTGTCGGTCCAAGGTTTCCTAAAAAAGATAGCAAAATTTAGCTGAAACTTCCAATGAAGCAGGCTGCATATTGATAGGTACCATGTTAAAAAACTAAACAGGATATCAATACTGTTCAAGAACTTGGAAACAGAAATCAGATAAAATATATGATACAGAAACTAAATTCTAAAATTCAAAATCCATTTCAAAAGTATATACTGTTTGTTTCAACAGAAACTCTCTACCACACTGTACCTATTGTGCCTAATTTGTAAAATTATTTAAAACCATTAGAGAACCGGACATTTCCTTCACAAGAATATTCTAGTTCTTCACCCATTGATTAATGCAGAACTTTAAAGTGCTATACAATTGTTTACCCCTTAAGGTACACAAACAACTGGCCTGAAATTGTCGTATTTTTTATTTAGAAAGGATGATGATTATTGGGTGAGGAAGTGCAGAACAATAAAAGTGGAAGAAAAATGCCAAAGGGAGACCCAAGGAAACATGGAAGGAAGTAAGCAAGTCAGATCTGAAGCAAAAAGGTGTCACCAGAGACTTGGCAAAGAACAGACAGGTCTTGAAGTCAATTTTAATGAACCATCCAACGCATACCAGAATGTAAAATGGAGGTAAAACAGAATATGATGATGATGATTTATTTAAGTTCAATGCAGAAATGAAAAGCAAAGAAAGATAACAAAAAGCATACCTGTGAAACTGGATTTTGCCTGTGAAGCTAAGCCAGATTCAATTAACACCTCTGCTGCATCAAACCTTGCTACATTGCTGTCATTTTTTTCCACTAAGCTTACTTCTGCACAACCGTCAGAGTCAATTTGCATGATACTGATGGTAAACTCTTTGTCAATGACCATATCATTGAATTTCTTGCATGCATCTAGTGAAAAGTTGCCACTAGCAGGAATCTCAATTCCAGAAAGTTTGCACTTGAAAGCCTGCTTCGGTAGCTTTAGATACTCCTTTTTTAAATGTTTCAACTCGTCTGCTCTACATTGTTCATCATTTCCATAATCAACAAAGAATATCTACAAAAAAGCCAAAGAAAGTTTCACATTCTGACAGCTCCTTTCATAATCACAACTTCAATCATAATCTGAAAGTTGTTTGGTTGCCTTGGTTGCCTTAAGAACAGCCCTTTGATTTATTTCCATCAGAAAGTTCTTTGCTCGAGACTTAGGCCAGCAACTAGGGCTAGGAACAAAATAATACTTTTTCTGCTTCACAGATAAATATTGGGTATGGGAAAAGTTAAATTTGAAACACTTTAAGTAATTCGTATTGTATACCTGAAAAGTAACATATCATAGAAATAAATAAAGTTCATTGATTTCCACAAAAAAATGTTATTGTGTCTAACTTGGGGGTAAATATTAAGGTAAATAACCCTTTAGGGTGCTGATTTGAGGGTTTACGGTATTCAGGTATGCTCTGTTTCAAAACCAAAACACAGACAGACTGAAATTCT
This sequence comes from Rhopilema esculentum, assembly GCF_013076305.1. Next base: position 8,832,248 of record NW_027019597.1, read on the forward strand.
CAAATACACAAAGAGCAAGGTTAACTTTTTAAGAATTGCAAAAAGAAACATGCAAAATGTTTCCACAACAACAAGTGCATATTTGCAATGCTAAATATAAATGCATACATAATATTATTGATACCCATACCTTTGCATTCAGACCTTCAACTTTGACCAGCTCTGCTCTGTAGAACCTGCCATCTTCACTGTACCTTGCACAACATGGAGTTCCTGGTTGAAATATCTGCAGTTTCTGTTGTCCTGGCTTCAAACTGGCATACTCATTATTCAAATCATTCATCATGCTATCCAGGTTTGTAAGATTCTTCGCTACCTGGCAGCTAAAATCAAATGGTGATACTGCGAATGCTACATAGCCAACTTCAGCATCACCTGGGTTCAAACTCATACCCACAAAATGTAGCTGCACATTTGCTTGACCAACACTTTGTGAACTGAAGCTTCTTCCAGAAGATTCCTCTTTGCTTTTTTCAAATACTACTTTGCTTAATTTACCAAGCTCTTTGTTGACATTTACCCCATCCCTTGATTCTGTTGTGTCATAAATTGTTAAAAGGACTTTCCCTGAGTCCTCAACTGTATTTACAAGGCCTACTAAATCTTTATCTATGATCATGTCTTCAAATTTCTTTACAATTTCTTCATCAAATGCAGCTTCCTGGTCAGCTGGTTTGATACCACGGAGACCGCAATGGAGACCTATAACTGGGAGATTATGGAATTTGGTGAGTAATTCCTTTATCACTGAAACCGGGAACACTTCTCTGTGTCCGTAATCAACAGCCTGCACTTCACACCTGTTGCCCCCATGCAATTGCTTTATGGTGCCTCTATACCATCTTTTATCTTCTGAGAATTTTGCACAACAGAATTGGCCAACATTCATGTTTACCAGATTGAGACTGTCATGTTGGCTTGAGCTATAAAATTGCTGCAATTCATCATCCATCTGCCTGAAACTCTCCCTATACTGAATT
>NW_027019597.1:8833327-8994994 GCF_013076305.1 Rhopilema esculentum
AAAAGCAAAAAAAATGATTTTACGTCACATTTAATCAATGTAACTGCTATAATCAAACTTCCGTATATACCAATCAAGAAAAGCACAAAAAATGATTTTACGTCAAATTTAATCAATGTGAATGCTATAATCAAACTTCCGTATATAACAATCAAGAAAGGCAAATTAAATGATATTACGTCACATTTAATCAATGTGATTGCTATAATCAAACTTCCATGTATAACAATCAAGAAAAGCACAAAAAATGATTTTACGTCACATTTAATCAATGTGATTGCTATAATCAAACTTCCGTGTATAACAATCAAGAAAGGCAAATTAAATGATATTACGTCACATTTAATCAATGTAATTGCTATAATCAAACTTCCGTATATAACAATCAAGAAAAGCAAAAAAAATGATTTTACGTCACATTTAATCAATGTAATGCTATAATCAAACTTCCGTATATAACAATCAAGAAATGCAATTAAATGATATTACGTCACATTTAATCAATGTGATTGCTATAATCAAACTTCCGTATATACCAATCAAGAAAGGCAAATTAAATGATTTTACGTCACATTTAATCAATGTAACTGCTATAATCAAACTTCCGTATATACCAATCAAGAAAAGCAAAAAAATGATTTTACGTCACATTTAATCAACACATCTGCAATAATCAAACTTTTTTATATACCAATGAAAAATAGCAAATTAAATTATATTACGTGACATTTAATAAATTTTAATGGTGTTTTATGTTTTTCGTATATATCATCTAGATTTATCAAAATGAATGTTCGAAGGTACATTTTTTATCACAAACTTTGTGATACATTGGTAAACCTCTCTTTCTTAGAATTGACAAATCTATAAGGAGGTTGACATTCTGGTATCATCATATCTGTGGTAGAGTTTAGACGCAGCAGGCAGTATATATATGGATGGAAAAAACAGTGTTTCATTCAATACATTATCTTATAATTCACAATAATAAACACTAATCTAGTAGCAAAAATTGTCAAATCCGTCATTACAAAAGCCAAATCATTGCTTCACTTTGAAAATGTCAGCCATCTTCTTGGCGTGCTTATCAGCATTTTGTCGACCTGCTCCTGGGTGATACCTCTTTGGAGCATTTTTGGCACCACATTGCACAAAATGTGGGAATATCCATGACCACCATACTTTACCTTGAAGATAAAAGGCATAAAATGCATTAAAAGAGGATACACATTTTACAGGTTTGACAATAAGTAGCAGCATTGTAAACGAAATGGTCCTCGCAATTTTGCAGCAGTAGGGCCATTTGCTTCAGGCTTTGCAGTACTTTTCCCACAAGTGATAATACGGTAGAAAAATGAAAAAGTACAGTAACAATGTTCTAAGTACAGTAAACTCCCGATGACTTGAACATCCAACGAACTACTCTAATGAAATGGTTTGAGAAAGCGTATGTTAAAGTTGGGAATCGGGGGTATTTTTATTTGAAAGTATTTGGCAAGGGGAATCCAGTTGGACTTAACGGATGTTGGAGTTACCTGGGTTTTGAGTAATCGGTAGTTTCCGGCAGGCGTGTACAAGCGGTTTGTTGTTTGATTGAAAACTCATCGTCATAGAAGCGATAAATGATTAAACAATTTCTAAAGGGTGTGGCGCATAGGCCCTTTTACACAAATCATTGAATTTCTGCAAGCAAACATCTACTGCCTGCATAGGGCGAAATATAAATAAGTTGCAATTTGATAAACAAATTCTAATAATCACCGCGAAACAACAACAAAAATCTTTCAGAAATACAACCGATTGATTATTGCCGAGGCTCGATGGTGTCATTTTTTGGCTCTGGTGGTCTTAATGCTGCTCTTTATTCAACATTGCATAAATTGTTTCTAGGACCATTAACAATAGTTTTCCATGATATTTTTAGTAGCACTGTTGGGTATTTGATAAATTCTGCTCTGTTATGTTAACATGAAAGTTAATTTAAAAAACATTGCTTTCTTTCCTTCCAACTTTTTACCAATGGCTTGGCGTGTTTTTATGTCACATATTTTTGGAAAATCTAGCCTCGCCATTCCTATAGATTGCGTTAGAGTGTCTAAACCGAAAAGGTATAAAATGCGCCTACCAATCGGTGTCTTGTGTGAACATCGTGCGCAATCACTAGCTGATCCTCAAAGCCTTGATCAATCAAATGCTTGATTCGGTAAATTCTCTGGGCATCACTCAGAAAGTCCACTGCAAGGTTATTCTGATAATGCGATACTTCAATGCCAAAAAAGTCATGCTCCAAAATGCACCCTGTTTTTGCCAACTCAACCAATCCACTATATTCAAAAATGGTTCGATCCAAATGTGACATAACGGTTTTTGTGACATCACCCCCTGATTCTTTGATTATATTAACAATCTCTATTGGAGAATCATGGTGCTTGCCGGGGTGGATGAGTAATGGTGCACCAGTGATTTTCTAAAAGGTAAAAACAGCCAATGCTTGCTGTGGCAATGTTGCTATGGCTACTTGAATGGACTAAAAACACTGCAGAATGCCTTACTGCTTTACTTCAGATGCCTTACCAGCTTAACACATATTCAGATTAAAAATATCATAATTGGAAAATTCGAGAGAATCAAGATTCGTTCAAGATAAATTCCTAGGAAGCAAGCGTTTTCTAAAAAAACAGAGCTGTTCAAGATTGCTTTGTTTTTCAGTTCAATATAATTTTTAGTGATGAAGTAATGAAAAATATTTTCAATTTCAATGAAACAACCCTGAAATGGCTAATCATGAAATACATCTGAATCTTCTAAATCAGTTGAATTTGTTTCACATTGGCTGAGATATCGATACTTTAGCAAACTTCAAAATTTTAATTGGCCATATGTGACCAAATTTTTAAATTATGTAGCTGATATTGCACTTTCAGATTTATTTTTTTAATCTTTCAGGTCATGTGGTCATGTCTAGAAATTCTTAAAATTTGAATATTTATGATGTCACACTTGATGAATCCATAGCAGTCAAAAAGGCATTCAAACCTGCGCTTTAGATGCAGCAATGAGACATTTCCTTTCCAAATCGGTCAGTGGATAAGTACACCCAATTTCACCAATGACGCCCCCCTTGATGCCATTTCTCCCTTCTTCAATATCCTTGACAATTTCCTAAAAATGTACAAAATTTACCACATTAGCGATCAACATCAACTCTTACAAATAAGCAAGGAGTTGATTTCAGGTAAGTTTTTGTCAAGTCAGAAAATAATGAATAAACTGAGAGCCACTAAAGCCATACTTGCTAATCATCAAGTCTATTTGGTTGTTGAGGCAGCATGTACTCAAGTTAAAGTTTGTCAAGAGTCAAAGTGGGTGATAGTGTAACATATCATGATTCTCACTTGTCAAAACATGTCATCAGGCGGTATGCTTTTTTGCAATTTGTGAATATTTTCAAACTATGTGAAAATGCAAAATATTCCAGATTCAAGCAAATCCTGATTTTGTGTGATGTGTCTATGATAAAAAAAGCAATGATATGCTTCAAGAAAATCCTGAATTTTAACAGCAACTTGTGCATCTAGTGAGAACGGTATGCTGATAGAAACAGGTATGTAGAGGGTGCACAGGACCCCCCAATATTCTAGAAGGTCCCCAAACCAAAATAATTGCAGATCATACTGAGTTTCAAATAGTGTGCACATTTTGCCTCTCAACCCTTTCGAGCCATGACTATGTTTGTGCATTACCTCTGTATGTTAATTTTAATATATAATCATTTCTATATGTTATTGATAAAAATTTTAGCTCCCCTGATAGATGCCTTGCAATTTTAAACTTTCTGTTACCTTTAACATAAATCTGTAAGTTTTCATGAGCAATCCTCAAGGTCTATAATCTTCCAAAAAACAAATTCTATCAAATTCTAAGCCCAAAAATTAAAATATGTTTAAATCTACTCTGCCAGACGCCAACCTGACAAAGCTCATCAATGCTGGCATCTTTTGCATACTCTGGCAACGTAAAACCCATGTAATGGCCAGCTCCAGCAATGATGTGGACACCAGTCGATTGTGAAACCTCCTTTAGGAATTCCCAGTCAGGATTTATTCCAACAGTGGTTGCCTCTACAATTGATCCACCCCCATTTTCTTTGAAGAAGCCAATTTCAGTGATCATTGACTTTATTGTCTCGTCACCCAACTTCAGGTTCTCAATGTGACTGTACCTAAAAATCAAATTTAAAAATTGGATTAAACTTATATTAGTCTTAACATTTGGTTTATTTTATAATGGTTATAGCACCTTGATATAACATTGGTTAAGTTTGCATGTTTTCAGCCCTTGAAAGAATTCAAACATCCTGATCATCATTTATTTTGAAATCAATTTTTCCATTTCCTGGATAATTTTTCAGCAGCTTAAAGTATATTTTAGAAAAAGTTTCCACCATAACTGACTCAACGATGTTCTTAATCTCCCAATATTTATTCATTAATGTTGGCATGCATGCAGATTTGTTCATTTTTAGTGTGCAATGTTTTCCTGCTTTGAAAGCATACTTAAATAGTCAGACATTGAACTCCATGGGTTTACGTTATAATCCTCTCACAACTCAATCTTTATAATCTGGGATGTGCAACAGGGTGTTAAGGAGGCAGCTGCTGCCTCCTAAAAAAGTTTCCTAATAGCATATTGTCCATTCTCATGACTTTTTAGGAATTGAAGAGGCATCAAATAATTTTTATAGGTGCAGTCATTTTGATTGTTAAAATATTCATTTGAAGCGGACCAAGATGGTTGACCTTGATTTTGTTCTCATTCAAGTTGGAAACAGAAATAATAAAAAAAGGAAACTGGTTTTTTAAAGTAGCAGAAAACATTTATAACAAAATCACAAAATTAAATAACAAGATCTTAATAGTTTGTCTATTCTTTTGTTCATGATGCACTCTCTTACCCTGCGGTCAGGGGTGGCACCAAGGGGTGCACTGGGGTGGACATATCCATCCCACTTTTTTAAGATCAATTTTCTAATCTTCCAAAACTGGACAAAAAACATAAGATGTAAGTTTTCTTCTCTGGGATGGGAACTTCTTTCCATTTTGATGATCATTTATGGTTCTTCTTCAGATCTTAGCTGACATAGAGTATGATGTGTACGATCATCAGTTTTGTAAATAGTGAGAAACTAAAATGATGATGATCTATAAGACACAGCTTATTGTGCTAAACAGTAGGTTCTTAGAGTGTGGTTATTGCCTTCATTTTTTGTTAAAGATTTTTAGCAATAATTGACTAATAAACCTGTACATGCTACAAGTTTTTGACTTACGGATATTGCCTGATCCAACCAAGATTATCAAGACGTATTTCAGGATCCCTTGCTCGCTCTTTGTCAGAATCTGTTTTTGGTTCTAAATAGCAGCACATGTATTGAAGTCTGATATGCTCATGTGTTAGGGTCTTTCCAAGTTGATCAGGTGAAATAACACCACAAACTAAGAAGAAGTGCAAAATGAATCACCAAATACTCTGGTAAAGGCACATAAAACTTCTCCAAAACAGCATCAAATAACAAATCACAAGGAGATACAAGATAACAACAGGTAAGATACAAGCTGTAAGTTTCAATAATCTGATGTTTTGGTACTGCCAAATTCATGCAATTTGAAAGTAAGAGTAACACAGCTTATTGCATATTGTGGAAAAAGCAAAGCTGACTAGATAGGCAAGTTTTAATTGCAGGAATGCAATGGCGGTGCCAGCCACTACGCTCTGGGGGGGACAAAACAAAATATTTTAGACCACGCCCCTTTTAGCACCAGAAAACTCTCTTTTACTAACAAGGAACGCAATTTTTACCTGAAGGGAATGCTAACAAGAATTTGTCACTAAAACATGGCCTGCATGGTAAACTCCCATGCCAAATTGGAGAAAAATGGCTGATTACTTTTATTGCATATGTTTGTAGCTTGGGTTATTGTTAATACACTTCTATAATGGAACCTCGTTTAAATCTAGTTCATTTGCAACATTAAGTCTGTTTCTGCTCTTCTTTAAAAAGATAAAAAAAATTTGTTTCTTTTTTATTCAAATTTAAAGTAAATGAACAACTAGGTATAGCCCATGTTTCTTTTAAACTTCTGGAATTGGAAAAATATAAAAAGCAAGCCATTATTTCACAAAAAAATTTCAATCCTATTGACTGAAACATTTATATTTTGGAAATAATTCAGCGACACTCTATTCTTATACATTCAACTCAAACCACAAAACTGTTCCTGCTACGGGCCTATAGTGGTTTGTTTACTTTATTAAATATCCAAAGTTAGAAAACGATTGACAATAACTCCGATACTATGTGAAAACGGATAAAGAAGAGTTGTCGAATACATAAATATAATCATCTGTTTTATTGGTTTTCATATCTTTTTCATGTTTAAAAATTCGACACGTCAGGTACATATTTGACATGAGGGGTACCATTTGCAGGAGAGCGACGGCTCCGGGGCCCACTATGGCTGGATATTTGGACTTTGAGTGCTTCGATTGAAAAAACTAGAGAAGCCATTTCTAGGTTGAAAATTTTATTGAAATTTTTCAAAATTTGAATATTTTTTAGAATTAGCCACTGTTAAACAAATATTTTGGGTTTAATTCGAGTTGAGTTCAGTGACGACCTGTCTGGGACCCACCCACCCCTAGGAGAAAGTTTAACGATTTTGTAACGAAATCGACTTGTGTACATACCTGTCTGGACTTTTCCGGACGACATTTTTGACAACTGAAGTCTGACAACACGAAACAGAATGTCTTAGGGCTGCAGCGTTCGTTGTCTATCTTAAGGACGCCCAACTGAAGCGAAAAATTCAGCCCAGCTAAAATAATGCAACATAAGTTTGTAAACCTTCTCGCAGGTAAACAATTGATCTCCTCCTTAGGAAAGCCGAGCTACCACCTTAGGCAAATGTCTGGATGCTGACATAAACATATTTGCAAACACCTAGCAGGCAAAAAGTTGTTATCATATATAAAATCGTATTAGTATTCTCCGGGCAATCTTTTATCTTCGCATTTGCCAAAAATATATCACAAAATTGGAATATTTATGCTCAAATTAGTCTGTGCCAAAAATTCAATGTTTTTTGGGCCGTCAAGCAACCATTTTCAAAATTTAGCTTTCCCATACATTTCAAATTAAATTTTTTCACTACAGCAGCAAATTCCGATCAAATCTAAAGAAATATCTAAATATTCAAAACAAAGTAACTCGCCACCGACCGTTCCAAACAACCAGTGGCCGAAAACAAATTTTCTTGCTTCCTCTTTAATTGGAAAGGTCTTTTCAGCATTTTTTATTTATTTGATAATTTAGTATAGTAATTTATCTTTTCCCATCTTTGGGCAAGCAGCTTTTTTCTCAACGGTGGCTTTTTTTGCAAGTGTGAAAATCAAAATCGATCTGATCAGCCAAATGAAAATTCCAAATCTGAAGTCCATTTTTGAGAAAGGTCTGTAGTTAGCGAGCAGCAGAATCGATGATATCAAGCCGGAACGGTGAATATAAACATTCATGCTGTTTTTGGAAAAAGTTGCGTTCTCTTTCAATTCTTTCTCCTGGTTTCAAACTTTGGCAAATGACTGTAGAGATAAATTTATCCTTACTAATTGCTGCTCATTAACCAAAACATAAACTCCTATGTAAGAGGTATATTGTTATCCCTTCTGTCCTTATTTCTAGGCCAACAGGGCAATCAAGTTCTTGAATTTACAAAATTTCGTTGTTCTCAGTTTTATCGCGATTTAATAGTTTCTAATTTTTTTGCTTCGAGTACTGAAGTTTCTTAATTTTTTCTGACTGTCCTGTACTCGTTTCTTATAGCCATTTTCTTATAAAAAAGTGAGTGTAACCTCACCATCCTTGCGATATTTACATGATTGTCAATGGATTCATACAATTTGATTACATGAACTTTCATGCACTTAAAAACCAGTACAACAGTTTAAATTATTTTGGCAACCGAACCTTCCTCATTTTTTGTCAAAATTTTCCTTCAAACAAAATTTCCGGCTTTGTGTGCCTTTTGCATCATTGTCTTTTAAGGCTGGATAACTCACAAAATAAAAACATTACCGAAATTGTAAAAATTCAGAAGAGACAATTTATACAGTGTTCTGGTAATAAATGGTCTAGGGGTAAGTTGCGTTTGATATTTAATTCGTTCACTTTTGATAATCAAACAAGAACTTCCGTTTCACAAATAATTTCAGATACTATTCTGTCTTTACTGACCATTTTAAGACCGTATAACAATCTGCAAAAATCGAAAAGTGCTTTTATGGGACCACAATTTCTTGGACAAAAACATCGCGGATCGCGTTACACATAATGTTCAAGTTTTGAAAAGGAGTCATAAAAAGTCGTCATCTTGGTATGACATTAAATTTTATAATTGCTAAACTGAACAGAACTACACTGCAACTCAACGAAACCGAAAATTACTATACTAAACTTTTCTTGTAAAATATTTTCCCTAATAAAATTAACCTTCATCAAGGACTTCAGCAACTGGTCAAAGGAACCCACTGATAGCACGGTTTCTAGAGGGACTTCGGGTTTTAAGTTCCACATTTCGGTCAACTTGAAGCAAAATTTCTGTATTTAGCATCTGATAAATAAATTCTTGAGTTCGCGTGGTGAATCAAAATTTCTGGAAATGCTTACGTGTGTGGTTTATTTACAGCTAAACGCTAACGAGGAGGACTTATTATTATCTATTTATTATGCCATCAATTCTAATCAAGTGGTGCACACGGTTAATGCAGAGCTCAAAGACGGAACGGACTTAGCTCATTTTTTAAAATGCAATATAATTCGGCAACAATAAAGATTAAAGATGACTGGAAACTTCGACCAGGAATAACTATGAAAATAGCGAGAACAGACAAACTATACTACAACAAAAAATACTTCATTTATGCACAAGATCATTATCGCATAGACAGCATGAGGAAAATTACAGCGAGAAGCATCAACTGAACAATACCTTAACTTATTACATCAACTAGACAGAAATATCTTATTCTGCAAAATAATCAGGCAGAAAGGCTGACTTTTCATACTAAGATCGTTTTAGAGACCAGGGCTTGATTTCCTGCACCAAGGCTAATTTTTCGTACTTATATTATGTGAGTGGCCAAATCTGGATTTTCTTTAAAACAAAATATGTCTTATTTCTTCTTCACACATGTACAGAAGGTACCAATTTAGGCCTTTTCTGTTTAAAAATATTCAAAAATGGTCTATCAGCGTCGTCAAATATTCAAATGTTTCTCTAGCAAGATAACAAAACGTCTTTATATACTTTACAAAATTCGAAAATACTCTTTCAATATTACACGATACCTTAAAATAGATTATGAAAAACAGTCTTTTAAATATCAATCTATCCGTTACGCTGTCCTATCGCCGCAATTAGCAAAATTGTTGATGACGTCATGTAGGCAATGCGCGGCGGGGCCTGAGAACTGCCGGGACAGAACCCGATAATTTTTCAACGTTTTTGGAGTACTCAGCAAACACCATTGGTTTTGTTAATGTCTTTGATTCCATAACCCTTTTCAATCATAAACTGGTTGACAGTCGACTCGATGTCAGGAACTTTAATAATTACATCTAACACATCATCTTCTTTGTGTAAAACATCAACCTCGAGCACTTTCCTTCCGCAAATATCCAAAAATTCATCGATTGACTCTTCCGACCAACCAGCATCTATTGCTTTAACACCATGCAGACTGCACTTCACGGCCTGCCGTGGCAGATCGAAGAATTCCGGCTCTAGCTGTCTCATATGATCCAAGTGGACCCCGTCGATATTTCCATAGTCTATGAACTTAACCATGCAGCTTTCCTCGTCGCAAATATTAACCACTTCCCCACGGTACCACTCATTGTCTTCTGAGAATCGCGCGCAACAGATTGTGCCGGCTTCTGGGGCTTGTGAGAAGCCAGACATGTCACCTTGGGAATAGCGAGAACGTATGTTGCTCATAAGACCTATCAGTTCACACGCCGTATCATCAAACTGGCACCAAAACAAAGAAGGAGACACAGGGTGGGACAAATGCAGAAGAAGAGAACAATCTGGTTCAATGACCCGAGACTTGATACATTTTAAAGATGATTTCCCGGCACTTGACAAGGAAGTCGGAACAAATTCCTCCGCCTTGACGTTCAATGGTCCAGATGATGCTGTAGCTTCGGATTCAGGCATGACATCTCCTGTTGTCTCAATTTTTGATTCCTCCTGCTCTTCCTCTGCAGCCTGCCTATCAAACTTTGCGTACAGCAAGTCGTTAATTGACGCTTCGTGTCCTGCTTTATAAAACATACAGTCATAAACATCATCCACCTTACCGACCACCTCTACAGTCAATCCATGATCAATCATGATTTCATGAAGCCATACTAACGCTCTATCTAAGTCAATATCCGCGCCAAAAACATCATGCAACTGACATGCGATTAAAGTTACCGGAAGTGACGTGAACTGACTGGTCGCAGCCCTGACGTTTTCCTTTGTTACTTTGTCTTCATTTCCGTAATCGACAAAATAAACTCCGACCTGATTATCTTCCACACTCTTGACTTCTGCTCTATACCATACGCCATCTTCTGTAAACTTAGCTAAACAGGCAAGTTCTACTTCAAAATTTTCAATGTTAGAAACAGAGTTTTCGCAGTACGCCTCTATTTCTGCCGAAAGGGATTCGAGCTCAGTATGGAAACGCGATAACTGACAGGTAATATGTTGGACTGAGTCAACATGCACGGAGAATACACTTTCCTTAGCCCCTAGCTCCAATTTTGGCTGCACAAACCTATGAGCGATTTCACTAACAGCAGGTACCTTATCAGCATCAGACTGTGTCACAACTTCTTGTTCCTTAGTTTCCACAGCAACGGATATGTTTTCAACTTTTTCTACATTTTCTTCTGCGTTACTAGGCTCAGCTGGTGCTTCTTCTGTTTCCAGAGCAAATAGGGCGTACAGCTCGTCATTAATGTTGCATTCGGCTCCAGGCTTAAACAGGATATAATCATACAAAAGATCAGATTGATCGACAACTTCACCTGTCAACTCTTGTCCAATCACGTCAGTCTGAAGCCACTGTACTGCTGCATTGACATCAAGGTCTTTGTTGTGTACATCATGAAGCGAGCATTTAACTGCAGTGGCTGGAAGCGTCATAAACTCTCTTCCTATTACTCTAGTGTTTTCTTTCAACACTTTATCCTTATTTCCATAATCAACGAAATGAACTTCTACGTCACTCTCAATTACGTTGACAACTTCAGCTCTGTACCAAACGCCGTCCTCGGTAAACTGTGCTAAACAAGCCATCCCAACTTCAAAGTTTCTAGGCCGGTCAGCAGAGGTCTCACAAAACTGTGTTATTTTCTCTGAAACAGCATCAAGCTCAGCCTGGTAACGCAACAATTGGCAGTACATTTCGTGCAATGAATCAACATGAACACAAATCATATTGTCTGTGGCACCTTTCTCTAGATTTAGCTTGTCAAACTTAGCAATTTCAACGTTGGTACCTTGACTAGGTGCATCAAGTGAGTTTGATTTATCTGCCTTGGAGTCACCTGCTTCTTTCGACTGGGTAACCTCGACAGCAGCCTCCTGTACAGCAGCCTCTTTTACAGCAGCGTCCTGTACAGCAGCCTCCTGTACAGCAGCCTCTTTTACAGCAGCCTCTTGTACAGCAGCCTCTTTTACAGCAGCCTCCTTTACAGGATCTTCCTCCATCGCCCCTCCTGCACAGCTACCTCAAACAACGCATAGAGCTGATCATTAATAGTTCCGTCTGCACCGGGTTGTGACAATATACAGTCGTATGTGCCATCAATTATTTCAACAACTTCAACATTCAGCTCCTGCTCAAGAACGTTTTCCTGCAGCCATGTTATGGCGGCATTTACATCTAGATCGTCATTATGAACATCATGCAGGCTGCATTTGATTGACGTCTTAGGAAGAACACTGAAATCGCCAGTCAGTGCACGTGTCGCATTCAGAGACACGATGTCAGTGTTTCCGTAGTCAACAAAAGTGACCTTCACCTTACCATCAAGCACCTCTGTTATAACTGCCCTGTACCACATTTCATCCTCCGTGAAGCGCGCCAGGCACACATTACCAGCCACTGGTTCTGCTTGGCTTCCACCATCTCCATTGCAATACGTCTGCATTTGTTCAGAAAGGATGTCCAGATCAGGTTGATAGATTGTAAGCTGGCAGTAGACTTGGTGTAGTGATTCAATATGAGTACAAATAGCATTTTCCATCGCTTTCACCTCAATAGATGGATCCACTAGTTTCATTACTTCTTGTCCTGAGCTATCACCCTGAGCAATGTCCTTTTTACCGCTGCTTCCTTCTGCCAAATCGGCGGTAACAAATTTTGTTTGCACCAAAGCATTCACATCATGGCCATCAACAAATACCTTGGCTATACAAACTCCAGCATCCACCCTTTCGATCACAGCCACCTCAACCACTGCCTCCAAAAGTCTCTCCTCCAAAAATGTCTTAACCGCCAGATTTTGTTTGTTGAACGATGCTGTTCCTGCAAGATAATGATTGCAACACTTTATCACAAGAAATAAAGGTATGCTGTTATTACTGTTGTTGATGCTGTTGCATGTAATCGTTTGAATAGTTGAAAAGGGAGGAGTTTGAAATGAAAGAATGCAATTACACGCATTTTACATAATACGTAGTTTTGATTGATTGTCATATCAAATCATCCAAATGATAATAAACAGCTTTATTCTATGATGAAAAGGGATTGTGGTAAAAGAAAAGAGAATTGTCATTCACTGAAGGCATTCACACCGAAAGTTAGAACAAATTCAACCACAGTTTAAAATTAGGCCCGATTATGTCATAATTCGAACACGCCACTTATAAAATAATATGCCTTCCCAACTACTTTTATTGACAAGAAAAGTTTCTCGAGGTTCTACTCTGTTTGGGACAACGTTTTTGACACCTCACACCAAAGTAACAGCACAGTAGTGCCCGAATCGTTACACAAATGACGACATGATCATTTAGATTAACCATTCAGTTAATATCAATGGTGGACCATATTTTAAGGAGTCAATTTATTTTGTAAGTTGACAAAAGCTTTGAATTTCCAATCATTTATCCACCATCCCATAACAGAGACACTTTCACTGGGGATCATGAAAAAACTGGTGGTGAGCGTCAAATATCAACATAAAACTCAAATTCTGTGTCAATCGGCTGATCAAGGAATGTTTCCCTTCAGAAAGAGCTGTGACCGTTTATAAATTGAGTAAAACGATGGACTAAACGATGCATTCACCCTGAAGAGCGTTAAGGAAGGGCTCTCAAAACTTTCTATGCGTAAAATATATAGCACATTTTGATACATATACTTTCCGAACTAATTTCTTATTGAACTACGCTGCATTGGTAATATATTTAAACCATATTTTTAGTGCATGAATTGCTGTAAATCACTTCTTCCTTTACCTAGCAATTTTCAGGCCACAAAAACAAGAACTCCAATGAGAATTTACATGGGGTGGACTATTAGAAAACAACCTTTGTTGTCTACACCATTGCTCGCAGAACCCGATAAAGAATCAAATTTTTCCGCCAATAAAGATATTTGCCATGCGTGTAGATAAACATCGCCAAAAAATGTTGACAGACAGCTATAGAAGACAAGACAGGCGTGATGCAAATGTTAAACAAACCTTCAAGAAGGCAGGCGAAGCTTGCTTTGGGCAACTTCAAAAAGGGCTCTGTAATAGCCATGATCTGATTTTTGTTTACAATCCCTTTGTTTCCATAGTCAACATAACGCACGGTACACTGGTCCCCTTCTACCTTGATAATTTCAGCGCGATACCATTCGTTGTCATCCGCAAACTGGGCAAAGCATGCCATGCCGACTTCAAACGTAGTAGCTTGGCCTGTTTCTTCTGCGCAATAATGCGATATGTGCACCATCAGTTTTTCCAACTCCTCTTGTACATTTGAAGGTTGACAGTGCACTTGAAGAGCATCATCAACAAAACAACAAATGGCCCCAATACTGGGCGAGCCATCCAGTTCAACTTCTTTCATTCTTGCCAGCGCCCTTTTCTCATCACTTACATGGGCAGATTTTTCCTCCATAGTGGATGACGTAGTGACTTGACCTGCATCAGTGTCTCGCAATGAAGTGGAGGTAGCCTCCTCCAAAGGGACAGCTTCCTCTTCTAACGCAAACTTGTTGTATAATCCGTCATTTACAGTCTCTTCACTTCCCAGGTAACTCATGTTGACCTCAAAACATCCATTTGCATCTGCTTTTGTCATAAACTTGAAAGAATACTCGTTGTTGAGGCAGGAATCCTCCAACCATTGCTTCCCGGCAGAGGCGTCAAGATCTTCTCTGTGAACGTCGTGTAACTTGCATGTGATCCCTAAGGCTGGCAACTGCATGAACTCTTCAGTCATTTCTCGAACGTCTGCAAATGGCACTTCATCCTCGTTTCCATAATCGATGTATCTCAGTTTCAATATGTCACTCGAAGTTGATAATATCACGGCTCTATACCTGAAAGATAAGAAGAGGATTTTAAAAGCCTTGTAAAAACGTGAACTATGGGCAGAAGGAGCTTTAACGCTACAGAAACAAAACTTTGAAGAACCAAATGATGTCATTGAATACAAATAAGACAAGAAGAATGGTAACACTGCGCTATCAAGAGATATTTTCAGCATTCTCATTAATTCCTTGTAGCTATCAAACTTGATAATTATGCAAATTCATAAATGAACGAAAATGAACAAGATTAACTGACTGTCTTCAGAAATTAAGATTTTAACAATATTAATTTTTAGAAACTTCGATAAATTGAAAATCTAAAACAAAAATGCAAAAAATAAAATTCACTAAAGAAAAATAATGAGCCTTCTTACCAGCCCCCATCAACAGGGTACTTTCCAAGGCAGCATTGACCAACGTACGGCTTAGTCACAGGTCCGTCAGAATTACCACAATGCACTGCGATTTTATCCATCATTTCGTCGAATTCATTTGAGTACCTGAGCACGTGAGCCTCGACTGTGTCAAGTGATCTTACAAAACTGCACAGCATGTTTTCTGTTGAGTTGACTTCAAAATCAACTTTCGAGTATTTAAACTAGAATAAAGAAAAGTGCGAGATGCAGTCTGAAAATGGATTTAAGCTGTCCAACAACACAAAATCGCAGTAAACGAAATAAACAGCGTGGGTACGAATGGTACTGCGAACAGGCTATGCATGTTGTTTGAAAGTTTTACTTGACCACACTAAACAGAAACTAACTCACGTTTGTTTTGGCAGGTAGGGAATTTTTTTATAATATCTAGGTCTTGATAAAATAATATGCTAACTCTTATAATCAGTGAAAACTGTCCCACCTTTAAGAACAAAAACAGATGGCATCGGTCAGAAAATGGTGAATAGAATTTAATCTTGGGTTTCTTTGTCCACCATCTTAAGAAAGATATTTTGCTTTAACTAGCTGGTGCTTTGATCAGGGCATAAAACCGGAATCATTACTGTAATAATTACCTATAGTCAATACTGTATATACATATTATATAACTGTTATAATTAAAATTAACCCTGGGAGGCTCATGCAAAACTCTGTGCAAAACAGGGTCTTATTGAAGAGAGGAATTATTCGATCTTCTTTTTTGGATATCCATGAGAAAAACAGGATAAAAATGGAAACGACAAAGAATCTATTAAAACAAATTATAAGAAGCTATATAGAGGTGCTCTAATGCAAAAAAAAGTTATAATCGGTTGGTTCATGCAAGGGGGTCTTATTGGGGGCTTAATAGGGAAGGGGATATTGAAAACTGAATGAAGGGGGGCTTATTCAAGAAGAGGTTTATTCAAAAGAGGGTTAAACTCAATTGCAAAAGTATAGTGATTACCTTCTTGGCAGGAGCAGTAGACGTTATTGAGGTGTCACTTTCTTTCGGCAGTGTAGCTGAAAACTTTTTTAACACCATATCTTTGATCGACTCTCCAGTAGCTGATAAGGAAATATGGGCAATAGCTGAGGACTCGCCAGTAACATCCTTTACGTCAACAATCAGCTCTTGATTGACGCATTGCTCTTCCAGAAATGAAATTACGTCTTCTCTCACTGGGATTCCTGGCACAATGCAATCAAGACACGTGACCGACAGCTCGAGGTCAACGGGTCTTGCTTCTCGTATATCATCCAGAGGGACATCAGCTTCGTTTCCGAAATCAACAAACTTTACTGTGATTGCTCCACCAACCTTAACAATCTTCCCCCTGTACCACGAATCGTCTTCTGGAAAGAGCGCCAAACAAGCCTGGCCTACAACTGGATTCGACACCTTCTTGGAAATACCGTCGCAATATATGGATATGTCATCCATTAAGCTACCTAAGGGTCCTTCGTACTTTACAAGTTGGCAGGAAATGTGCCCTGTTGGCTTGACGAATGTGCCCAGAGCCTCGTATTTCGTTTCTTTGGCTACGGTCAATTCCTGAAATGAGGCTGTTCCTTGCGAGCTTGATTTTGCTGGCCTCTTTGCTTCTTCTTCTACTGATTTGCCAAACAAATCGTTGATATTATCGCCAGTGCTCTTGTCCTTCAAAACAACAGAAAATGATTCGCTGTTTGATGAGATCACATGCAGGGAGAACGTCTTGTCTGCACATCTACCTTTAAACAACTCTTTTTCTTGGTCGTTCCATGTGCCTGTTGCTGGCTGTGCGTACGCTAAGCAGCACTGAACTGCCTGCAGTGGCAAAGTTTGCATGTCCTCGGGAATTTCTTTAATGGCTTCATTCTTCACCCATTCTTCGTTTCCGTAATCAACAAACAGTAGCCTTGCTTCTCCCTGCCTCATTTCCAACACCGTGCCTCGGTACCAACTACCATCTTCACTAAACAGCCCAATACAACTTATTCCTTTCTTCACGTGACCCAGCATCGGCAAAGTACCCGCACGCTCGCAAATGGTAGTCATCAGGGCTTCAAATGGAATTTCATCCTTAGCCAACTGGCAATAAAACTTGCTTGGTGAAGTTCCATCAAGGAAATAGGCATCATAATCGCTTTCGATTTGCAATTCCGGTTTCTTAAAACTTGCCACATTTGCACTTGGACCTGGATTCGAAGGTGCCTTTTGCTTGGAAAGTTCCTGGGCGATGCTCTTGTTGCCACAAATCAAA
Organism: Rhopilema esculentum; assembly: GCF_013076305.1. The sequence goes on from NW_027019597.1 coordinate 8,850,630, forward strand.
TCAACCATATATGTCCCACCTTGTTTCCCTATGACTTTCAGCGTCAACTCCTGATCCATGACACGGTTTTCAAAATCTGTCGCCGGTCCTACGTCACCAACCAAGCTGCACTTGACAGCAAACGCTGGTTCTTCCAACAAATCACCAGTCAACTCCTTCAGTTCTGCAATTGCAACTGAATCAAAATTGCCGTAGTCTACAAATTTCACTTTGGCGTGCGTTTGACTATCCAAACATTCGAGAGCAGCTCTGTACCAACCACCATCGACACTATACTTTGCAGCACAAGGTACCCCTGAGGCATATGACACAAGTCCACCTGCAGATCCAGCGTATTCATGGAGCCTTTCCATAAGGGCATCCAGCTTGCCAGTGTCTTCGCTTAACTGGCAATAAAACTCCTGCGCAGTAACAACATAACTGACAAACACCTTCAGTTCAGTGCCTGAACTCAGTGTTTTGTCATTGAACTCAACGATCACAGCTGGGGACTGGGCACTAGAATGCGTCATAGCGGCAGCTTTCTTCGTCTCTGCTTGCAGGCCAGGGTTTTTTGCCGATTTGCCAAAGCTAAGTGCCTTGCCATCAAGACATAAAGTAACAGTATTTTGTCCACTTGAGTCCTTCCCTTTAAATGCTACAGACACAACCTGATCCAGTGTAGTATTGGCGAACTTCTCGATGTCATCATTTCTAGACTGTTGAACGCCAGCAAAGGAGCATGGGATTGCTAGACGCGGGACTTTGAGCAATTCAGCGGGTACTGATTTGACGTTAGTTCTGTCCACCATATCGCTGTTGCCATAATCGACAAATCGCACCTAAAAATGGAGTAAGGAATTCATAATAAAACATTTTGCTGTGAAATATATACACGATGCATTTTCTGTTAGACGAAGCTTGAAAACCTTTGCATCGATTAGTTACTCAACAAATTGTCCAAGTAGGATTCTCGATTTTATCATCACAAAAACCAATCCCTGACAGACATTGTTGCAATTTCGCACTACCCTCGCCCCCATTTTGTTCACATTTTGATACCTCTGTCATTAGGGTACACTTGCTCACACTTTGAATTGGGGAAGGGGGTAGATGTTGGACTATTATGCAAGTTACCGGGCACGTGTTTAAGGGTTTGTCCCCACAGCTCTGTTTAAAGTTGTGGCTTCTATTTTAAGATCTGAAATCCATGCCGCCCATGTGACAACCCCCTCCCTCTACCATAACTAAACAATTCTAAAAAGACTGAGAAAATGACTAATTCTACGATAACCCTGTGTTTCTTGAAAAACAATTACGTATTTTAAGTAACATTGTTTGTTTAACAGTTGTATTTAGCTTTGAAAGGTTTTTCTATTTTTTAAGCGTGTTATCGATATTAGTACATTACATAGTGGGTTATATAAAGTTTGCATTTTAGCCTGAATTCGTTGTGCCTACTTTAATTAAATCAATGATAATATCAAAAACAACAATAACCAAAATATAACTATCAATATAAAGACATAAGTCGAATATATAGACTTAATATATCAATCTATACGTCAATTCCATAAAGACGTCGATCCTCCCATTCTAACTAATAAATCCTGGCTTCCAAAGTCGACCCTTTAAGTAAACCTAGGCAATCAGTTGGATGTTTAAAAAAAGCAAGCAACAGAAATGAAGAAATCCGTTGCCATTGCATTCTTCAATGTTTCTCTATCTCCGTGTGTTGCAGAACATACTATAAACAAAGTATGCATGCCTTTGAATGGAGAAATAGTCCACTTGTCGTCGAACATTGCGAGTATGAGAGGTTACAAGGAGGATACGACTGCCGAGGGGATCATCAATTCTGATAATTCTTTTTTACTATTTCGAAACTTGAAATATGATTTTTCTTTCTAGAATACAATTCAAAGTTTACAAAAACTTTCAAATCTTTCACTTCACTTTTAGCCTCTGATTTCTTGACGCCAGCTATGTTTCTAATCTGAAAGCCCCTCTTCCCTTAGATTCCTCGATAACTCTTGCCTCTGTCAACCAACCTTTACATCAACTGTGATTTGCAAAAGTCTAGTAATGACACAGAATGCAAGCGAACATACCTTTATTTTACCCCCATTGTTTCTAAAACTTGTCCACGGTACCATTGGCCATCCTCGGAAAAAATCGCACAGCAAACTTGCCCTTGTACAGGCTGGTTAAGGCTAGGAAAGTTACCCGCTTTTGCCACTTGGGTAGCAACGAGATTGAGGTCAGCCTCAATATGACACGGCTGAACATAGAACTCAGTCAGGGCTTCGATGTGAGAGATGTAGCAATCGAGGCTGGCGCCAGGGTTTATCTTGATATCAGCAAAGGCAGTTTGTGAGTTTGATGATTGGCTGCAAAACTGTCTGGCAATCGATTCATCTGCTATGGCTAATTCGAAAGTGTCAGATCCAAGAGGTTCCAGTTTACCTTGAATTGAAAAAACGTAAAGCAATGATTTATGGGCAGGCAACGCCAAGAAAAGGCACCAAGAAAAGGCACAAAGATAGGCTAAACTATTGAATTTCTCTAGAAAAATACCGTCACTACTATTATTTCTGAGCAAAAATCAAAATAGTAAGTTAAAATAATTTTTCAACTATGACACGAAAATCAAAGCATCTATTATCAAAGCATCATTATCAAATATGGAAGTTTCAGGTTATTACATGGTTAACGACATGAATTAAAATTGGGGGGGGGGCGAGAGATAATGCAGAGGCCAACGAACCTGTATAACAGCCCACAATCTTATAACTGTACAGTTTTTAGCTCACAAAAACAATGGTCCGTACCTTTCAGCGTTTTGTCAAAAACAATCTCTCTGAATTTCTCCAGACCGCTCTCATTGGATGGCATCTTTGCGTCTTTCAAGGAACATTTGATGGAAAACGACGGGATGTTCAACATGTCTTGAGGTAATCGGAAAAGTTCACTGATGCTCTTTTCTTCCGCATTCCCGTAATCAACGAACCGGACTGTTACATTTGAACCGGTCTTCTTCTCAACTACCGCTCGATACGGTGCCTGGTCTTCTGAGAAAATAGCAATGTATGGGAGCCCGGGTTCTACAGTTTGGATACCGGCTTTTTCCTTTGGGACTTCTTCAAGCTTTTGCATGAGCTCGTCAATCTTATCGGTATCTGAAGCGTCTTGAATGTATATTTCAGATAGAGAGTCTACATGTGTGACGTAAAAACTAATCTCGACACCTGTCTTGGGCTTTGGAAGAGGCAGTCTTGCACTTGCTGAATTCCTTAGAGGCTGACGTACATCTCTCTGAGGACCAGCGGGGGAGTTCTTCTGCGTTGCAAGTTTTGAGGTTAAGGCCATGCCAGATTCATCACGAAGCTCGACCAGGTATTTCCCACCCTGTTTCGCCTTCACAGCCATACTGATTACCTTGTCTCCAGTCAATTGCAGTAGGAGATCTGCCGCATTATCTTTCCACATTAAATTGCCGTCGTCTATTGAGCATAGAAGGGCGTGCTTTGGTTGCTCTAGAAATTCCGATGCCGATTCTCGTAATGATGCCATCTTCACCTCTTCGAAATTGCCGTAATCTACAAAACGAACTCGGGCTGAGCTGCTTCCACGTGCATCCTCGATTTCTCCGCGATACCATCCATTGTCTTCACTAAACATGGCACAAACTGCTTTTCCGGTTGTCACAGATGAGACTTTTGGCAAACTGTTGACCTTCTTTGCGATTTCATCCATTACTGAAATAGAAAACATCTTGAACTGTGAAATTGACATGGGGAAAGAAAGAAACAGCTAACAACTCCAGAAGGTTTATGCTGAATAATTGCACTGTGCTCAAAATCCCGTTGCACTGAAAAATTATTAGACACGCAATTCTGAGTTACAGCTAAAAATGTAAAGTTATCACAAATCGATATGATCTTAAACTGCAATCATTCAGATCAGAATGGTCAGAAAATGCAATAATTTTGTCTATTAGCCTTTGGCTTTTTGGTTTGTAGTTAATTTTTAGTTTGTAAGCAACTCAGTGGTGAATAGGCACTAAAGAAAGGTTGCAAATTCTGACGTGACTTTGGTTTGCTATCCTTGATTTGGCTGTAACAAACATATATATATATGTAAATAAAACCGCAAAATGTTTCTGCAATACTCACAGGCATACAAATCATTCTCTGTTCGTGTCAATTGACAGTATATGTTACTCATGCCATCAATGTGTGCCACGTAGACGCTTTCCACTGCGCCAACATCTAACTTACGATTGTTGTACCCCTGGTTTTGATTTGACGAAGCTGCTGCGATCCCAATACCTTGACCAAGAGCTGTCTCAGCAAGGCTTTTTCCATCTTCGAAAAGCGAGACTTGATATGGGGGTTGTTTTGTATGAAACTTGGCGCTGAGTACTTTGTAATCGAGCATTGATTTAAATCGATCGACGCTGGATGTGTCCCAGTTTCCAGATGTAGATGATATCTGCAAAACAACAGAAATATTCAGCGATTCTCAAAGGAAGGGGGGAGGTTGGTTTTGGAACAGAGAAACTCTACTTATCGAGAAGACATTCTCTCAAAATGGAGATAGCGAGTTTAAATCCCCTTTCTCTGGCCAACAGAAATACTTTGAACTAGAAAGTGTTCCAAGAAATACCTGCAACTCCCTTTGCTTAACATTCAAGCCACGTTGGACTAGTGATTCAAAATCCCTGCGTTCGAAAGTATTGAGCCTTGTCTATCTATCTGGCACTTTGCAGTTTTGAAAAGGGGAATTTTACGTTTTTGGTAAGTCCCATTATATCATTAAGAGCAATGGTTTAGATTATTGCATGGAATTTAGGGTAACTGAATATATCATGTTAAGACTATAAATACATTTTATTTATAACAACCATCATTTTTCAGTGAATTATAGCCCCATTACGTCTTTAATTTTCATAAACTTATAAATGGTTCTGTCTCTAATCAATTTTATGGTCCTTCCCGACATTAGAAGTAGCAAAATCAAACCGTTTCTTAACTTCAACTCGATTTTTTTAATGAAAACGAACTTGGTTCAAAAGAAGATTTAAGCAAAAGTTCTACCCTTATTCAATCAAAGACCAGATTCGTATCAAACGAAACACTGCTCACAACACTTCTCTTATGGCACTAATAGACAATGTTTGGAAGAAACCAACTGGCAAAACAAAATAAACAGTTCTAATGATGGGTTTTTCCACCTCGTGAAACAGTGAACGAGTCCAACTTAACGATGGGAATAAATTTTTGTTCCCTACGTTTCCCCTGTTGTCAAGGCCCCAGAAACACCTTTAAGGCAACAGTAACTCCAAACATGAGAAAAAAACTCTGTCCTAAAGGCATTCACTATATTGATGCTGTATTGTACGTGTTAAAAAGCCATGGCATTAGAATAAACAAACCAATCACCTACCCCAGCTAACGAACAGTGTAGACCATAGGCCGCATCTTTCAGGAATTCCCCCTTCAACTCTTTCAAATCATTCAATGCAACCACCTCGCAGTTCCCGTAGTCAATGTACTGAATTTCAACTTTCGCTCTATCGACAACTTTTACGATCCTCGCTCTGTACCAGGCCCCGTCTTCACTGAACTTTGCCGCACAAAGGCTTCCCTGTTTCGGTGACGTCATCTTTAAATCATTAGGCCCAATATTTAAGTATGTATCTTCCAATTTTCCCATTAAAATCTCCACTTTTTCGGCTACAGATGTTTGCTGTAAAATAACATGTTTTATTGAAAATTGCGAAAAAACCAAGATCTGCTGAGTGATACTCCTCTAAGCCCAAAAAACAAAAAGAATGAAATCAAGATCCTTTTGGTCTAAAGCCATTTAGGCCGAAAGATCTACCAATATTTGAACTTCATCCTTATCACCTACATTGAATAATATAGCATATGGTTCAACTTCTATGTGCTCAAAATAATAGACTCTAATACCAGCCGTTTCTTTGCGACACTTGCTTCAATATCTTCGTTATAAACATTATAAATTTTGGATTAGCTAAAGAAAGTTGCATTGGAAGCAACTTAGCATCACCGTTTACAGAGTTCCTTTTCTACTGAGCGTTAAAATTCCCGATACATCCAGGGTCGTCACAACTAAATACATAACAACAACAGAGAGTATATTAACAGTTGCCTGATGATGGCACCAGTCGTAAATTCAGAGTAGCAACTGAGAACCATCCCACTCTATACAACAAAAGCGAATTTCTTTTCTAAGCGGTTTTCTCGTATATGAAAATAGCAGCCCAGAACTGTCTAAACACTCTTATAGGCATCGTCAAAGCCAATTTTATTCGATTCTTACAAAAAATATACAAAGAAATCATTAACGGTGTAAGAAAATTACCTGACAAAAGAACGAAGATGGATTCTCGACAAACGTGATCTCAACATCTTCTTGTTCTTTGACATTGACAGTTGGGATCTCTGATGAAGAACCTTGGACAGGCCCACCTGCAGAGCTAGCTGCACCCACAGAGCTAGCTGCACCCACAGAGCTAGCTGCACCCTGGGTTGGAGCAACGGCCTGTGCAAAACCTTTTTCTATCAACAATTCCGCGATACTTGTTTGTTTTTCTCGATTGGTTAAAGTGTCCAGTAATTCGACGTGATGTAAGTTGCTTTTGTCTGAAAAGAGAAGTCTACGATTCATTTTTGAAGACAAAATCATCTTGAGCAATACGATAAGGTTACGTATGACAAAAACATACTTAGATTAGAAGAGCAAAATATATGCTTGAAGTTATTTGTAAGAAGAACGATATCCCGAACTCATTCAGCATCACCGAAACTGGAAAAAATAATACTAACAACTTATACAGAAAACAAAGATAAATAAGGAAAAATAGTAACAATTGCATATTACATATCAACAAATAATGTTTTTCTATTCGAAACTTCTCAATTCTGAAAGTGAGATTATTCGTATTACAAAAATTACTATAATGCCATTTGACTGACCAATATAAGAAATTGAAAATCAAGAACAGCAAAATTCGATTCAAGCTTCCGGAAGGCCCATTCTGAAGAGATTTATTTTATATTGCCTTTTTCTGTTGAAATGATATCATATTTAATAGTGCCGGACACCTAGAGGGCGAGGGGGAGATCGCCCCCTCCAAATATTTTGGACGGCAATGGTCATTTTTTCTTTAAAAAATGGAAAAATTTGACGCAACCTTATCAAAACAATAGACTCGCCCCTCCCCCAATATTTGACCAAGGTCCGCCCCTGATATTAAGTATTACGTCACTTTTTGTTATAACACGCATTGTGTGGAAACATAATTTAACAGAAATTGCTAGTCTAAAACGGCGGCTATCTCAAATCTAGAAAAATATGCGAAAGTAAATGGTTTCAAAATTCTTGTAAGGAAACAAAGCGGAATAATGTTTTTCCTTTAAAAAAATACAACCTGATTTTTTAGCCAGAGCTTTTTTACTACAATAAAAGCTATATCTTCAGGGGTAAAAAGGTGCCCCCCTTTGGAAGAGTCGCTATTTCAGTGGCCTCCCGCTTATGGCCTGTAGTTTCCTCAAACGGAACTCTGGCGACAAGGGTAGACATTTCCAGTTAAAACTTGGGCGCCCGAAGTTACCCGGTGTTATAATAAGCGGCCTCCCGCAGATACAAAGGGGTCGTCCCCGGCGCGCAGGAGACCGAATTGTCCATTCCTGTTCTTTCAGCTGGGAAAGCAATTTGGATCCATTCTGCTGATCTGAATATTTCCATTTCATGATATTCGGTTTTAATCTTATATCCACAAAGACAGGTGTTCACCAAACACTAATTAGGTTTAAAGCTGTATCAAGATTTGCGACTGTCCTAACTTGGAAACTTCTGTTTGTTTAGAAATTACTTGTCTGGGAATCTTGCGACTGTTGCAAAATAAATCACATCATCGGAACCGAAATTCAATGATATCGTAAGAAACAAATTGATTCGTTTATAATGGCCATTATACACTGAACATTCTTAACCGAAGCAGTTCAGATGCAATGATTAATTCAACGCAAATTAAGTTTAGGTGAAATTCACCGGATGTGAACCTTTAGCAAATTAAGGTTGCAGAGATGCGTGTACCCGTATTCCATAATAATACCCTTTTGGGGTGTATTGCTGGGAAAAAAGAAGGGGCACTCCCAAAAATTTTCAAAAAAATTCTCACAACAGGCCTTTTCAAGCTATTGTATTTATGATTTTTAAAAAACCTGCAAAATCAAAGCTGAATAACTTTCTTCAATAGGATCGGGCAATAAAATGGCAACAGAAAACCAATTAGCAGAACTTCGTGCAGAACTTCAGGAGAAGGGCGTTATAATATGTCCACAGAAACCGTTTCATACGTTGCCTCATTCCCTTGTTAACCTTTCAACCACAAATCCTAATCAATTTATAAACTTCAAAAAAGAATAAGGTTTTTATTTATATTTTCAATTTTCCTACTCTTGATAAATATTTGAAAACAATTTAAAAACCCAATTTAAGAATAGACAGAAAGGCCATCAAACTTTAAAATTTTGATAATATTGACATTCCGGATTTTCTGACGACTTCTGTTTTTGGTTCAAGGTTCAATTTTGAGTTTATAAATACACATTTATATACTTGCATACCTTTTCTCTTGACCAAAACGATCAACTGCTTTTCAACGACCATATTGGAAAACTCAGTTATACAAGCTTTTGACCAACCACTGCTGTCTTTGGGTCTGACGTCACCAAGCGAACAAACAAAGGCCTGCGCTGGCAATGACATAAACTTTGCATACATTGGTCTGATGTTGTCACGTGAGACTGTTTCGTTGTTACCATAATCAACATAGCTGACGTCAACCTGTTGGCCTACTGCACGTACCAAAACTGCCCTGTACCAAAGATTGTCAACTGGAAGAGAGGAGAAAGAGAATCAAGACACTAGCTCACTTAAATAAACCATTGCTAGGGCAACTGAACTTATAAGGCAAACTGGAGATCAATGGGATTCTTTGGGGGGGGGGGCAACCAGCCCATTCTTGAAATAAGGTTTACCAGGTTTCTTTAGAAGTGAACAAAATTTTTTGGGTAGTGGCTGTATTCTTTTTTTAAATATTTATCTGTTTAAAGCAGCATTGATAGGAAGGTGTAATACTGAGATCACACAAATGTAAGTCTTTCTGTAATATCAACAGGGCAGGGTTTCAACAATTTGTGGCTCAGCCTTTACTGCTACAGTCTCTGCTCTGGAAACTATGGAATTTTGCTACCATGTTCAACTACCACATTCATACAGATATACAAGAAACTGTTATCCTTAATGAAAGAACAACTGGATGCATTGGATGCATCTGGCATGCATTGGAAGAACAACAATAATACTCCAGTTTCTTTTTACACCCTGAACCTAAGAAAATCATATAGGACCCAACAATATCTTATTATTGTCAAATCTATGTATGGTCTCTGCTACTATGAGTCACATAAAATTCTAATCCAAAATGAAAACAAATCAAACTATCTTCATTTTCAAACCCCATTCTTTTTACTCAAATGTTCAAAGCAATGTTTAGTGTGACAATCAACTGAGCCAAGTAAAGGTTAAAACATAAAAGACCTCTAACTCAAAAGAGCTTCATCTTTAAATAAGAGACCCATTATGTATTTGTGGAAGCCTGATATAAACAAACAAAAGGCATGTACAATACACTATCAGGCAAATTTTTACAGAAGAATTGCAAATTCTGAATGCTGTTTCTTGGTACAAAATATATCATGCTGTCCTGGTGCAGACCATAATGATCCATGATTAACACACATACAACATGCAATGCAACACAAATCTCAAACTTTTACCTGGATATAAGGCAACACAAGGCATTCCGTTCCTCAACTGCATGTTCCTGGGAACCTGGCTATTTTTATAAGCATTTTCCAGCTCTGCCATCATCTCATCTATTTCATCAGATTTCTCAAAGAGCTGGCAACAAAACTGGTCTGGTGAGACAACACTTGTTGGCATTACATCTACATAGTCACCAATTGGAACTTCAACTTCTGTATATGGCTTATTGGTTACTGTAGGTCCAAGGTTTCCTGAAAAAGAAAGCAAAATTTAGCTGAAACTTCCGATGAAGCAGGCTGCATATCGATAGGTACCATGTTAAAAAACTAAACAGGATATCAATACTGTTCAAGAACTTGGAAACAGAAATCAGATAAAATATATGATACAGAAACTAAATTCTAAAATTCAAAATCCATTTCAAAAGTATATACTGTTTGTTTCAACAGAAACTCTCTACCACACTGTACCTATTGTGCCTAATTTGTAAAATTATTTAAAACCATTAGAGAACCGGACATTTCCTTCACAAGAATATTCTAGTTCTTCACCCATTGATTAATGCAGAACTTTAAAGTGCTATACAATTGTTTACCCCTTAAGGTACACAAACAACTGGCCTGAAATTGTCGTATTTTTTATTTAGAAAGGATGATGATTATTGGGTGAGGAAGTGCAGAACAATAAAAGTGGAAGAAAAATGCCAAAGGGAGACCCAAGGAAACATGGAAGGAAGTAAGCAAGTCAGATCTGAAGCAAAAAGGTGTCACCAGAGACTTGGCAAAGAACAGACAGGTCTTGAAGTCAATTTTAATGAACCATCCAACGCATACCAGAATGTAAAATGGAGGTAAAACAGAATATGATGATGATGATTTATTTAAGTTCAATGCAGAAATGAAAAGCAAAGAAAGATAACAAAAAGCATACCTGTGAAACTGGATTTTGCCTGTGAAGCTAAGCCAGATTCAATTAACACCTCTGCTGCATCAAACCTTGCTACATTGCTGTCATTTTTTTCCACTAAGCTTACTTCTGCACAACCGTCAGAGTCAATTTGCATGATACTGATGGTAAACTCTTTGTCAATGACCATATCATTGAATTTCTTGCATGCATCTAGTGAAAAGTTGCCACTAGCAGGAATCTCAATTCCAGAAAGTTTGCACTTGAAAGCCTGCTTCGGTAGCTTTAGATACTCCTTTTTTAAATGTTTCAACTCGTCTGCTCTACATTGTTCATCATTTCCATAATCAACAAAGAATATCTACAAAAAAGCCAAAGAAAGTTTCACATTCTGACAGCTCCTTTCATAATCACAACTTCAATCATAATCTGAAAGTTGTTTGGTTGCCTTGGTTGCCTTAAGAACAGCCCTTTGATTTATTTCCATCAGAAAGTTCTTTGCTCGAGACTTAGGCCAGCAACTAGGGCTAGGAACAAAATAATACTTTTTCTGCTTCACAGATAAATATTGGGTATGGGAAAAGTTAAATTTGAAACACTTTAAGTAATTCGTATTGTATACCTGAAAAGTAACATATCATAGAAATAAATAAAGTTCATTGATTTCCACAAAAAAATGTTATTGTGTCTAACTTGGGGGTAAATATTAAGGTAAATAACCCTTTAGGGTGCTGATTTGAGGGTTTACGGTATTCAGGTATGCTCTGTTTCAAAACCAAAACACAGACAGACTGAAATTCTCAAATACACAAAGAGCAAGGTTAACTTTTTAAGAATTGCAAAAAGAAACATGCAAAATGTTTCCACAACAACAAGTGCATATTTGCAATGCTAAATATAAATGCATACATAATATTATTGATACCCATACCTTTGCATTCAGACCTTCAACTTTGACCAGCTCTGCTCTGTAGAACCTGCCATCTTCACTGTACCTTGCACAACATGGAGTTCCTGGTTGAAATATCTGCAGTTTCTGTTGTCCTGGCTTCAAACTGGCATACTCATTATTCAAATCATTCATCATGCTATCCAGGTTTGTAAGATTCTTCGCTACCTGGCAGCTAAAATCAAATGGTGATACTGCGAATGCTACATAGCCAACTTCAGCATCACCTGGGTTCAAACTCATACCCACAAAATGTAGCTGCACACTTGCTTGACCAACACTTTGTGAACTGAAGCTTCTTCCAGAAGATTCCTCTTTGCTTTTCTCAAATACTACTTTGCTTAATTTACCAAGCTCTTTGTTGACATTTACCCCATCCCTTGATTCTGTTGTGTCATAAATTGTTAAAAGGACTTTCCCTGAGTCCTCAACTGTATTTACAAGGCCTACTAAATCTTTATCTATGATCATGTCTTCAAATTTCTTTACAATTTCTTCATCAAATGCAGCTTCCTGGTCAGCTGGTTTGATACCACAGAGACCGCAATGGAGACCTATAACTGGGAGATTGTGGAATTTGGTGAGTAATTCCTTTATCACTGAAACCGGGAACGCTTCTCTGTGTCCGTAATCAACAGCCTGCACTTCACACCTGTTGCCCCCATGCAATTGCTTTATGATGCCTCTATACCATCTTTTATCTTCTGAGAATTTTGCACAACAGAATTGGCCAACATTCATGTTTACCAGATTGAGACTGTCATGTTGGCTTGAGCTATAAAATTGCTGCAATTCATCATCCATCTGCCTGAAACTCTCCCTATACTGAATTGGTTGGCAGTAGAAGCTATCCAAGCTATCTGTGTGTGAAAGGCACAAATCATAATGAGAACCAGCTTTAAGATGTACCTCTCCTGGTCCACCTGGTTTAGCAGTGACGGACAGTGAAGCGCTAACTGAGCTGGAGGTGCTAGAGCTTGACTGGCTTAATGAGGACTTCACTTTTTTCCAGTGGGCAAAACCAGCAATCACAAGTTGTTTGGCAACCACAACTGATTTCTCAACATCTCCAAAAAGCTTTATCACTACAGCTCCTGTTTTACACAAATGGGTTGGGACCCCAACAAGCTCTCTGTCCAGTACCAACTCCCTCAAAAGCTTTATTGCCTTCTTGCTCCAAATTCCCCCAACTGGGTCTATGTTTGCCAGACGACATTGAATTGCCTGTGGAGGCAGCTCTCTGAATTCTTCTGGGATCACTCTTAATGCTTTCCAAGGCAATACCTCACCGTTTCCATAATCGATAAAAATAAGTTCTGCGTTATCTTCTTCATCTATGCTCAAAATTTGCCCCCTGTACCACAGCTCGTCCTCGGTGAACTGCGCAACACACAGCTCACCAATTCCAGGAACTGAGCTGAAGCATGGAAGCTTGCCTGCCGCAATTGCCGATTCCATCTCCTGGCTGAGCCGTTCATATTTCACTGATATTGAACTGTCGCTTTGCTGCAAGTAAAAGAAACCACTGTTGTCTTCAATATGTGTCACATACCATTTACTTTCTTTTCCAAAATTTAGGCCAGTCGGGCCTAAACGACTCGTTGTCAATGCACCGGGAATCATGTTTAATCTTGAAGGAAAGAAAACATCTCTTGCTGAAAATTATCAAATGTTAATTTTCCCTTGACTCCAATCAGTTCTCTTAAAATTTGTTGGCATTAGATGGACAAAATGCAACCTGACTTGCAGGCCATGTCCACAAACCCACTCGCTGCACGAGGACTAGAAGGTGACTGCGCATGTCAGTTTGATGCACGCTTAGAGTAGCCGCTGGTCATGAGATCCGACAAGCTTGTTTCTCTATCTCATTTGAGACACCAGATTCTCCAGGGTGTGTCCTTGTGTGTGTAATTACGCGCAATTTTCCCACTCATAAAAAGATACTAAATAAAGATTTTACGAAAAAGAGCACACCGCATTCTTTGACTTTCTTTGCATGTTATGCGAGCCGAGGAGCTGTTTTAATTTTATCAATTGCACTTTGTGATTTGCCAGAATTCTGAACAATGTCCAACTATGCAAAAAGTTCTGGCTTTTTATTAAAAAGTGTTATGAACAGATGTATGTAATATTTTCTGTTCTACCGAGTCGTTTGCCATTAGGCAAATTCCTTACTCTCCCACAATTGAAATATACTAATAATACAAATTAGGCTAATGGGAAGAGCGGAAACGTGAAAGCAAATTTATTAACTGGCCAAGTGCAATGCTGACAAATGGGAGAAAAGGAGGGCTAAAGCTGTAAAAGACACTAAGGGATTTCGAAATAAAGTGCCTAATCATCCTCATTAAATAATTTGCTAATAATCGAGCCAGAGAAAACAGAATAATTCTACAGCTTCGATTAACCGTTATTCCTATCTGTTTTTTTCACAATAAATTCATAAAAAGGCCCCAGATTTCATTGGACTTGAAATTCTCTCCTAATTTGAACAAAATGAGTATTTTCATTTCAATTTAATTTTTTCATTTTCTTGGCATTGTTAAAATCAATATAGAAATATGCTGAATCAACTGGAAACAATGCATGCACGAAGGTAAGAAAGGATTTCAAGAAATGTTTAGATTAATTTTCGAACCTAAACTAAAAAATTTTCCCACGTCTTGTCTGCAATGACCCAAAAAGCCACTGACTCTTTCCAAAATCAAAGTTTCTCACTTGCTTTTCTAGCTAACAATTTTTTTATTACCTGCTAAGCATTACGCGAGTGTGCGCGGGACCGATCTCTCCCCAATGGAAATAAAATCTTTTCTGCTTCTTTGCCGCCATGTTTTTGTCAAAGATTATCATAAGAACAAGAACAAAAGTATTTGCCAAAGAGCCCGCTGTGCCATTGATTCCCCCTTTAAACAAAACCATTTGGCTAAACATTGCTAAGACTCACATTTGCTAAACATGTGGTTGAGAAGCGAAGTATGGCAATGACAACAAAACTCTCTTCATATGAAGCCATAAGCTGCCTATTGCTTGGAGCAATATAAGTGGCAGCCTTGGAAACACAGGGGTCAATTTGCTGCCATAGGGAATAGAGAACAGTTAACGCCTCTGCAGTGGAATGCAGGATTCTTTGCAAGGTTGACGAATGGATTTGTGAATCAAGTACGAGGTCAGTCAACGGACAAGCTTATTACCTCTTTGATACTCCATACTTGTGTTCTGAAAGGCAATACCAACATGCTCCATTTGAGTAGCTGACTTTAACTAAGATATCTTTGAAATCATATCACCATTAGCAATTCTTTTCATTAAAAAGAACAAATGTGAAATGAAACTTTGTTGATAATGACATATAATTCAATTATCTCTTAAACGTAAACATCAGAAATCAAGTTTCAAATTATTTTCACACATGGCAACAGTGCTGCTCTTGTGTGTCAAAAATCTTATTTCATCGAGAGTGTCAGTTTTTTCAGTTTTAAAATATATAATAGAAAAACCATAACGTGATGTTGTACCGAAGAACGAATTTGTAAACAACTGCTTTATATTCACAAAAAGATAACTCACGACCTTCGATAACAACACGTGCCCAGGTATAACACGAGCCAGAACCCAGAAATCTGAAAAGAGCAGGTATAAAAGCAGAGATAAACATTTTGATTTACATGTCGTAGTCAAGACTCTTCATCTCTGTGCGTGAGACCAGTGAACAGATCTATAAAAGCAGGGGGAAATTGCCAGGAGTGTGGGGCTTATGGCACCCTTCTGGCAAGGCACAAGATGTTCGCAGGGCATTTTAAAACTTTGACAAAGCAACATTCTTAGTCAATCTCCGGTTTATAATTTGACGGGAATGCTTATTCGTAATATAAACATTGTAAGAGTAGCGAAAAACTTGCAGCTTGAAAGGGAAAAGGAGCAAGGCGGAATGAGGAAAGATAGAACGTGGGAAGGGAGCGAGAGAGAAGGTGGCAGGAGAAAAAGGGGCAGGAGAAAGAGGAGAAATAGGGGCAAGAGAAGGGGCAAGAAGGACCTGGAACGGAAGCCAAAGTGGGGATGGAAAGAGACAACAGGGAGTACAAGGAAAAGGGCCAGAAGGATTGGGGCAGCAGGGAAGGGGGCGACAGGGTAGCTGCTAAAAGAGAAAATGCGGTTGTTCTAAACTTTAGAACAAAGTAAACTTTAAACTTTAGAATCTAAAGTAAGATAGAAATTAGCGGAAGTTGTGACAACATGAACGCGGAAAGAGAACGGCACTGGATTACATCAACCCTCTTTCCTTTCTATCAAAAACTTTGTGCAGAAGCAAAAGATCATTCTAGCATGTTGTACATTTTGAAATGCGAAAAACAAGCCATTTCTCAAAACCGGGCTCCAATTGCGAAATAAATTAGTGCAATGGAGGCTACAATAGTGAAATAAATTTATACCACCCCCTCCGACCAAGGCCCTCTGACGTCATTGCAGAAATGACGGCTTGATATTGCTAAGCTCGTTGCGGAGGAGATAGCTGTTTCGTGCTGCTCGCGAGGTGCTGTCCGAGTGCTGTCTGGAACCGGAAGCCGAAAGTGTTTTTGCCTCTTGATTATTGGAATTCTTGTGGTCTTCTGCAATGTTGCTATTCCACAGCATGGCTTTCTAGGTCACGCGTTCATTGTTGTTTAACCCAAATTCCGAACATAGAAAGCGAGATCAAGAGATGTGGAGGACAGTCTCGCCCGCCCCTGCTATTTAAGTTGGAGCAAGGTCATGATCTACCAAATTATGCTCTGATTTGAGGTAAGTTTGAAAATGCTATTGCTACAATTGCCAAGGGTATGCAAGATCTATTTCTAGAGTAGTTAACAGCCGGCAAACAATGGTTTACTGATACTTCAAACGGTAGATGTCTTCCACATGCATACTTTATGAAACAAATGTCGATTGCAGTAAAACAAAAGTAATTGGCATAGAATAAGAATTAATAGTTCACGCTAATAAGAACACTTTATATTTTTGGATCCGCAGCGGAATTATGGTTGCTACTGTAACCGTATTGTGCGCAACATGAAATAGGCAGCAACCACTAGTGGTAGCAACACCTATTTGTTATCAGTATCAGCATCAGTTTTAGGTTTGAAGTATAGCCCCGTGATCACATGCAAACACTGGTGGAGGGTGTCAAGGGAGTGCTTCCAAAAACATGTCACAAAACCACGCCGTTAAGAGTGTTCCAAGCACCTTCTCGATATACTTGCAGCCTTTGCTATTCAGCTCTGAAAATAAAGTGGGGTAGCTTCCTCTAACTTGGATTTGGATAAACAATGATCGAATATGGCTCGATCCCTGTTTTCACGAGTTTGTTTTTCGACCCTTTCTTGTTTATGATGTCTAAATAGCAAAACTACGCAAATTTGGTGCATGCTCTTGTAGACCTATCGAAGCAAGGACGAGCGTGTAAAGTTTCTCAATCATTGAGAGATTCTATCTATAAATTTCTTTATAAAAGGCCTTTTTGTCAATAACGTGTATGATGCCTCTACTTTTTGGTGTTGTTGTGTTCGTTATTGATACATTGCAATCAGGGACGTTGGAACCAGGGAGGCACTAGGGGTAAGAGCCCCAAACGTATTGAAGAATGTCCCTTTTCTCCGCAAAAAGAAAAGGATTTCCAAGAGGTTTCAGATAAAACCATAGGATTTTCACCAAAACTGTACGAGATTTCATAGAGTTTTTTGCTCATCGGTGTGTATCACTCTCTCTTTGCCCCTCATAATTTGAAAAGCCTCCAATACTTTAGATTATAGTTCATTTGCAAGCAGAATTCTTAAAAGAAGGAGTCGGGTTTTGACCTTCCAGCGTGAAGAGGTTGCTTTTAAATAGCAAATAACTCCGAGAGTCAGCTGATGTTTGAGAAGGCAACATAACCAGACGCAATCAGACACGAAACAAAAAGTAGCGACAACGGTGACAACAGACTCGGCACATGAACAAACAAAGTTGTCTGAGCAATAATACCTGTTTACTATCATGAGATTCCAGGTTACAAACGTAGAAATCATGATATTGAATACTTGGGATGGTAATTGAGTAGCCTAGACACGCAACATGAAAGGGGTCTGGAGCACAGCCTGGGAATTGGGCAGCCACCCCCCCACACACCTAGGGAAAAATGAGTTACGTTCTAACGACTCTGTGAAATGTATATAGTTTGAATTTTTAGATTATCACCATGTTTAGTCAGAAAACGGTCCATAAATGGTCCCAATGTTCCTTCCTCCTGAAAATTAAATACGTTGCTTACATTTACCAAAGGCATAACCAATATCTTTATCTTTATAGCAGAACACGGGTCGTGCTGCTATGATTTTGTCGCGTGCAAACCGCGTGCAAACCGCGTGCAAACCGCGTGCAAACAGGGATACTTCGCATTGATAATCTTGATGAAAAGAGATGAAAATTGGCGTCAGCCTTCTTTGTCTGAATGAAACATACTAACCAAATATGGAAGACATGTTTTTAAAAAATGACGAATGTTATGAAAAGTAGAGGCTCGGGACACTAGCCCTGTACAACCCCACCCTACATTAGGACAACGATAGCTCAGTTCTAGCAAGTTTGTAAACAATTTGGGCAATGTTTATTTTCCAGGTAGGCTTGACACAATTGACGTAACCAATCTGTTCCATATTCACTTGAGCCTCTAACACAATTTTTGTAGAGTGGCATCGCCATCTTGGTGCATTAGCAAGAATCTGCATGGTTTGAATGCATCTTGTAAAAATGTAAACAAATAGGCCTGGTTTTTTATTCAAAAGGCACGAGGAAACAACTGACGTCTTTTCTTCAGTTGTTGACTGCTTCTGATTTTGACACTTTATTACACTAACAATTTTTTTAATTAGCGATGCATACTCAGCAGTTCAGGACCAGTTTGGGTATCATAAAGCTCTGGAAATCTGGTAATTTGCCCGTTTTACTGAAAGACTGAATATTTTCCTCCCCATTCTCATTTTTGGTCTTGAGATTCTCTTTCGACATCTGCCACCAGTGTCCGCGTTAGACTAAGAACCTAAGCTCCTGCGAAGGAGCAAATCAAATACAGCATTATTAGTTCAAGGTTTTTTGAGAAGGCAGGGCTTGAATACAAGGTGTTATAGACACTGAACTGCGAGTCCGGTTTCAGATTAATAAATATTTTACATAATTTAGTAAAACATATGGCTAGAATTTCCAGACCTGCAGTCATGCAGGTACCTAACCACTATAAGATGGTCTGATCAAACACATCTTTGAGATCTTTTGTTGCGCGCACAGGCAACCAGTTCCTTTATTAAGACTAATTTTCCCAGATTCGACTTGATGTTTGCATAACTCATCTCATTCACTAAACAAAGTACTTGAATGTTAATCCCGAGAGAGCAGGCAGAGGACCGAGTGTCTTGATGTTGGCCCTCAGCAACAACGCAGTTTCGTGACCAAACGAGGAGAATTTGGTAAGCGTGCTTCAGAGTCGTGTTAGTATTTGTGTATTCACACGGTGTTTGTTTAATCGTGGCTATTTGAGCTTAGCGATAGCACGTCACATCGTATGGATATCGTGTTCTGCGATTGATAACTTGAGAGATTTCCTTCTTAATTTTACTAGCTCTTCCATAACAAAGAACAAATCCATAGCCGTTAAAAACTTCCAAATACAAGAGCAAGCCACATGCACTCACACTACCGCCTCATAATCTGTAACAGAAATAGTCTCTTTTAATGTGATTCATCAGTTCAATTTCCACTGGCTCGTTTACGTGTGTACTTAGATAAATGATTCTTTTATGTTTTCTTACCCTTTTTTATCTTTGCTTCGTAAACGGTATTTTAAGTAAGAGGTGTTGTCGCCAAGATGGCGAAAGCGTGACAAGAATTGAACAGTTCCTAAATTTTAATGAATTTTGTTGACCAGCTAGAAATCTGTTCCATGGCATAACCAAGATGATTTTCTTATCTGAGGCAAAATGATGACGTGAAAGACATAAAGGCGTGTCGTTAGACATTGGTGCATGAAAAAGAGGATCTTTGAAAGCCCTTGTTCTCGTTCCACGCTACTACGAAACCCATGTACCCATCTACTGTCCACATTTTGCTAAGAACACCAAACTGATTCAGAATATCCATTTCAAAGTACGGTGATTTTGAATTGTTGTTATCATCGTGAGAAGATTAGGGTATCAATTTTTAAAGCTTTCGGCAGGTTTGCCTTATCAAACCATCGTTTCGGCGCATTAGGACTAAGCTTTGGCCGTCAATGTTCTTTTATAGATATATTACACATCCCACACACAATCGCCTCGTGAGATGCTGTCTTTTGTGTTACTAAAGTTAGAAACCCAGCTTTTCCTTACATCCAATTCAATTGAAGCAAAGGCAGAGGCAAGGCTATGTAGAAAGGGAGGAACAACTCAGTGACTAATGGCACTGACTTCAGATTCAAGGGTCCGTGCTTTGAGCCTATGGCTTGACGAAACTTTCATTCAGAAAGAGGACATTCAACAGCTCGCTGTAATTCCAGGCGTAAGAATCACGAAATGAGGTCACTTCGAGAAGAAGGACCAGCTTGATAAGCTCTGCTTTTCAGTGTCCTTAAAACTATCTTCGGGTGCTATGTAGCAAATACGAAAATTCAAATGCAAAAATCTTTAGTCAAACTGAAGGCCACTTGCATCTAGCTCCAAAAGTATACTAGGGGTTTGCAAGGGATATACAGAAAGACGCAGGGAGGGAATCTAGGCATACGCCCCCCGGCGGTATTAAGAGGGGGACAAAAATTCTAACTCTATTGTTTAAGATAACTTACCTCGTAAATTTAAGATAGAAATAGAATAAATAGCTGAAATCACAATTATGCTCATTTTTGCCCACATGAGAAATTGGATCTTGTGAAGCAGACAGGGTGTGATTTTAGTAATTTAAGGGGCAGGGGGATACAGAACCATATCTATGACCAGCATACGTATGACCCAGACAAAAGCAGGAGACTCGACCGAGCATGTTAAATTGAGAACAGGGTGTGATCATGCCCCCATTTTCTTTACTTAGTCCCAAAAATCTGCCAGTGGTTCAATGTTTCACTAGTCCAAAACTGCAGTACAACTGCACGACTTTATTTTAACATTGAATCGTTTGTACAAAACATTGATCCAGCAGGAATTTCGATTAATTGAAATAAGATCCGAATCAATGACAATTTCCTCCAATGCTCTTGACTGCCAAAAACAAACACCGTAGTGAAATGCAAACAAGAATTGAATGAACGATCAAGAGAAGGCGATAGGACGATTCTTTTCGATTTAGTTTTAGATAAACAGCCTATTACTGTTACTTTGAAAGTTAAGTCTTTCCAGTCGTATATGATCAATGCAGCGTTGGTGTGTTGATTAACCCAGCTTAGGCGCTTTTGTTTTTAAGATTGCAGACATTCGTTCCCACACGGATGCGCTCTGTGTAGCCAAATCACAAGTTCTTATACCTATACGAAATCAGAGCGGTACCTTATGGAAATCCTTCGTAGATCGTCTGTTTTCGGCTAGAGACTTTTGCCAAGGAGCTCTAAGGAGAATTCAGAGCCGGATTTATTAGCTGATGAAATTAGAAAGGTACTAGGAAATCTTAAATGTAGCTGCATTTAAGAAAAGTAATTCATCCTGTTGTCCATGCAACACCAATGAATAGACAGTGTTTTTGTTATAACATTGATCTATGAACCGTTGTCTCTCATCCAACAAAGTATATCGAATGCAGTTATTGGTGGCAAAGGTACGTGAATAATGGTGATAAAGGGACATCTTTCATGGTGGCACGGTTTTACCAGGTAATTTATATAAATGTAACAGAGTGGATTGTGTGAGCTCTGACGTGACGTGTGCTGTTACCAGTGGCGTAACGGACTAGAGTTGTCTTTAGCTTAAAAACTAAAGGGCCCTCAAAAAGCCTTTTCTTTAATGCCGGTATTTTAAATGTGGTGAATGAGTACAGGGCCTGCACGATACTTCTGTCTTATAATTTTAGGCCCCGACTGCCTTCATTACGCCACTAGCTGCTACACTCCTTTCTGGCAGGCGAAGTGTAGTAAAACAGTATGGATTGTGTTCCAATTCAAATTTCCAGTACATGCTCATTTTATTCGAAAGGCAGATCAAGAGTTGGTTTATAAGTTTATTATTTTTTGCCCTTCAATTCCAGAAGTTCATCTTCAGCTTCTCAAAAGCTCATCTCTTTCCAAGTAGAGGCCATTGAATTTAATCTTAGTTCTACCCTAAAAAACCAAGATAAAATCAGTAATCCCCTACCAAATTTAAAATCTTTCATTGGCACATATAAGGGAGTTAGATAATTCTCTTTCAGATGATGTGGTCAAACTTCGAGGGGTGTGTATTTTTCTCGGGATCAACTCTTCTCTGAGAAGTACCTTTATGTGCAAGGTACGCTATTAAATATTTCGCTTGGTATGAACTCTTAAAGAGTGATATGATTTATAAATTGACCACAAACTTATCAATTGTAGAGTTTCTTTGGAAGGGGGGGGGGCAGTACAATCTTTCTCTTCAATGAAAGTCCTTGTGCATCTATCTATATTGCTGTACAACCGTGTCAGTTTCGTTTCCTGGATTAATTTCTAGTCTTTTTAAGTCTCTCAAGGTTGTTTAGTATCCTAGCGCAACCTTTCCTTACATGGCAGAACCAAGGAAGATATAGGGCGTGTAAATATCCCCTTTTTTGTCAAATCACACTCTACGCTCTTTGTTATAAGAACCAATAAACTGAAGTTCAGACTGGCTGTTTTTGATTTGTCCAAAACTTTTGGATGGAAGCAGTGAAACTGTTAGGGTAGAAGCAGTGAAATTGCTGGTCTAGTATGCATTGTATAGATGGAGGCTATGTTATTCAACACCTTCAAGAAAATGCAATATTAGAAGGGTAAAGAAAGGCAGTGAAGAATTTCTGCGATGAGCTTGCACCAAGTACAAAACATTTGTTAGATGCAAGAAGCTTTGCTTTACAGCTCGTACGTCGCGATTATAACCAGGATTATTGCAGTACTTTTCCTACTCACTTCCTAACGATTTTGCGATGTCAGTTCATTCAAATGGGTGAATTGCCAGGCCTAAAAATGCCCAGGGTGCACCTCTGTTTTTATTCCATACTTTCTATATTTCCAGCACTTTATTCTCAAAAATATCGAATGTAGCAATCCAGAGGTAAGGTGCTACATGTTCAAGCAGTTCGCAAGTTTTCTGGACAAAGAGCTTATCAAACAGAGATGGCGATATATGTCTTATCATTTATTTATCTCTGTGTCATATTTAACTTTGTTTTGATTATAGATAAGTATTTGATAACCTTTAGATTGTTCTTTTAACTGATAGGGGTTTGACGAACACTTTTTTGGTAGTTCGTCAATATTCGAGTGATATGCAATATGTTACAAAACGGTGATTGGAAAAGCTCCGTTATGATTCCTTGAGATTCTACCCTCATTGTATTTCCATGCAGCCATAGAGCAACTTTGCATGGTTCTTTATTAATTACAAAATATGAAGGCCGCTGTTTCATCTAGGATGTTGCTTCAACTGAACAGATTTTACCTGAAATTGCCTATCAAGTTATTATTAGAGCTTTTGACACTCCTCAGAAGAAAAGCAACGTCTAAGCTCATCTTTGCCCTTAAGTAAACCAACTTAGCATTTTTAGCATGAGCATGATAGGGCACATACCAGACTCTTGAACCTGATATTGTGCTTGCTGCCAAATCATTCCGATAAATTGATTTCCCAACAGGTGGAAATGGAGCAAAAGATATTTCTTGAGAAGAACTTAGAGCGAAAAAGCTTACTAGGTTTCTTCACAATTGAAATAGAGTCGACTGTCAAAGTTTAAATGCTTTGTTTTGATGTAACAGCTATAAGATTAAAACGCAAGACTGTGAATATTTCAGTTATGTAAATTTGGATTTACATTGTCATGTAGGACGATGCCCTTAAGCTGCGGTTGGATGAAATATCTCCCGATATGCGGCTCGAGTTATCATCATATCGTCCAGTACATCATCATTCAACCCCAGGGGCGTGGCTAGTGGAGGTTTCAGGGGCAGTGAGGCATCTTGCAAGCGAAGAGAACAGATAATTTTTGCGACCACGCCCTCTAGATTAGCTTGAAATACATTTCAGTATATTCCTTGCAGTCATTGTTTGCAATCGTTTGCAACATTTTGCTATTTTTAAGGCATGCTTTTATTGCGTTTGATTAATTCAAGTCTTAAAATGGAATTCGTTGCTTTATGTGGCACCATAGACCCCGGTTTATTTCTTGGAAATTAAGCAATGCTGTAAAAGGATTTATCACACTATTCCTTTCTTCTGTTTCTATTTTTTTCTATTATTTTTATTCTCTTAAAAACACTTTTTGCAATAAAGTGGGGGGGGGGGCTGAAGCACTTCTGGCGCCGCCCATGTTGTTGGGTGGAATGTCGGATCGTTTCGACAGGACTTTAATCAGACTGGGCAGCGAAAGATTTGATTCATGACTATGATTAGCACTATCGTTAGAAAGTATCATTTTCAGCTTTCCCTAAAATGTGACTTAATTCTAATGACTCACTAATGTTTAATATTTTGATAGGAAACAGATTGTCGACTAACTCACTGTTTGGAGTAAATCTTTTCCACGATGAAACAAACTGACGAACAATGCCAATTCGTAAAGATATGTTTCTAAGGAAGTCCAAGAGTAAAACGGAGTTGTTCGTATTGCTGCCAAACAAACCAAAGGACATCATGAGCCCAACGAACCGACAGTCAGGTCGGACAATTACCATCGAGAACGGTATAGGGCAGTGTTTGGAGAAGTCGAGGGAGAATGAGCAGCCAACGAAAGGAGACAGAAGTGGAACGGGTGGTTTTAAAGACGATTTATCGGATCTGATTTTTGTCGAATCTCATGACAAATGTTTACGGGATTTTGGCAGCAGCAAAGAATACGATATTATGCATCTGCATAGAAAATATGAGAAACTACGCGAATACAACTTACAAACAAAAGTTTCCGATGCTGAATTTCGCAGTGATAGGAGTTGGACGAGTTTGGACACCTGTCAGCGAAGTCCGAGAAGATCAGCGTCGGCGGAAAGAAAGTCGGTCAGATTTGAAGACGACCTCTCCAATAGTCTCAGCAATAAAGCACGGATAATTTTACCAATTTCAGCGAAAGGAGAGGATTTAAATCATAACACGGTTGAATGTAAAGCAAACAGTAGGATTCCGGTTTTGAAAAAGAGAGAACCGACTTCACCAGTGCAATGCTGTAAGACTGGAATAAGACGTGATTATTTGGAGTCACCAACGGATTTGCGAGAGTCCGGGTCTTGTGAAGAGGCACCGGAGCCCCGTGGCATACTTTCCAAGACATTATCCGAAAACCCTTTTAACATCAAGAGGTCAGATATTTTCGTACCCGAGACCAATTTTAGGTGTCATGAATGTGAAAAGATGTTTAAGTATCAAAGTAACCTGAAGAGTCACGTGATGACGGTGCACGGAGGAGCTTTGTACAGATCGGGAAGCCAGAAATGTTTGCGATCGATGGATGACTTGTTGATCTGTGACGTGTGCTCCGTGGTCTTCAAATACTCCGTGAATTTAAGAGCCCATAAGGCTGGACATTCAAGAAATAAGTTGAACGCAACAATTTAAGGGGTTAATTTGACGATTAAAGGGGAATCCTGAATAAACGCCTCCCCGCTGAATAATTTTTCAAAAAAGTCAACCCACGATATCCTTATACCCACAACGTTCTATTTTATAAATATGGAGCAACTAAGTATATAAGTTCCTAATTGCATATTACATACCAGGGCGTTGAGACTTGGGGTAGTCAGAAAAATACCTCTGGCCTCAAGCTTTACTGGGGGTCTAGACCTGGCTCAAAACCCCCCTGATTTCATAACAGATCAAAATAAATGTAAATCTGTCGTCTTTAGGAAACCGATTATTTTTCAGCCATCTCAGCTTTTCTGCTAGGGAAGCTTCCACTTTGTAAGAATCGTGTTCCTTACAGAAGGAGAGGGCTTTTGCTGGCATCCCCTTACCAGCCCTTTTGGCCATTACCAGATGGTCGAATGCCTAATTTATTGCTTAAATATACCTAAGCCCTAACTCCATTAATAACGGAGTTTAGACCATGGCATACCTACTAGGCGAAGAGGGCCAAAGCTACAATAATTTTAACAATTTGAAAACTAAACATGTTGGAACATCGAAGGAGTCGCGTGGAATGAAAGACACAGCAGACATTTATAGCTTTGTTGTGCTCAAATTCGAAGTTGAAATGGCCTAGATTTGAAATAGACCTACCCGTCGGAAAATACACGTTAATATTATAGACTGTAAATAGAGTGTATATATCTTCGTAGCGACTAAAAAGCAATATCTTGTCATATGAAAGGCTTAACTATCATGTAAATAGCTTAAAGTGGATTAAAATAGCCATTTCTTTTAAAATTATACGAAATGGATTTACTCAACTGTGCGCTGTTTTACTATTGCAAATATGTGATGACTTTGTACATCTTCTGCGTCACATGAATAAGGGATGAATGATTTCTTGGTATTGATTTTCATCATGCTTCCTCGATTAAAGATGGTTGACAGACTTATCGGCATCAGCGTTCCTCTTTCAAAGTACAGGAATCGTAACATCTTCTTTAAAGGGAATCTCTCCTTGTCAGGGCAGAAAACAAGCACTCGACCCGTGCTGAAATGTGAAGTCCCCTGAAGCATAAAACCTGATGAGCTGCACATTATGTAAGGGATGGTTGAGTAGTGGGG
This sequence comes from Rhopilema esculentum, assembly GCF_013076305.1. The sequence continues at coordinate 8,877,177 of NW_027019597.1, forward strand.
CTGCACTGTAACCAGGACGACTATTTTTCCATGTTTGGGAGACTGAACACCCTCAGGGTCCCTTCTGGCTTTAGGCCTGGTCCACAATTTTACAAGGCGAATGGGCAAAAACACAAAAAATTTATCTAGCAACGATTTGCATTAATAGGCCTACTATTTGAAAGAGAGAGTTCGGAAACACGACGAAACGACGAATCAAAAGTGCGATGCTACCCTTTTACGTCCCTTCAATTAATCTAAGTAATAACAACGTGATGCACAAAAATACTTATATCGAGCATATGTTGCAATCATATTGCGATGCAGGGACGAAAACAAGTTGCTAATTTTGGGGGGGCGTGGAAGTATGAAAATTCCAACTTTAAGTGATAAATTTTTCATTCAACCAGTAGATCTGTTGTACCTACCAAATTGATATTTGTAAATAGCCCGAACACCATAGTTCTATTTTCTTTATAATTACCAAATCTTTACTCAATAATTAGCCTAAAGCATAAAAGCCTAAATCTCTAAATTTTGATTAACATGAAACAAACATTAAACATACTGTAAGATATAAAGCAACATTTAAGCAAAACCAGTATTAGATATACTTAATGATTAGTAGTATTCTTTCAGATCAATTGATCAATTTTATCTAGAATACATTTTTTCACGATATAGAAGCACCAAGAATTTGGGCCTTTTATTTTCGTTCTTGATCGAAGAAAACTACCTTTAAACTTTTCAGAGGGCCAAATGCCTTTTCATTCTTTACAATTGAAATGAGGATTTGAGAACAAACTTGTGCATATGCCTGATTCGAAAGATGAAATACTCTTCTTTGATCAAATACTTCTACTGCAGTTTTTGCAATGTGTTCTTGCTCCACAGCAGTTTTGTCATAGGAATTTATGATAAAGACTCAAGGACATAAACAAATAACAGGGGGAGTTTAGCATAAACTCGTTTTTTATAAGAAGCGTTGAGAATTTTTAGTACTGAAAGATTCTTAATCTTTTATTGAATTAACTACTCGTAGTTTCTAAAAAAATTCCCACTCTAATATTTTCTCATCAATGCGGGTATTATTATTCCAAACTGTAAGTTTCAAGTTTCTTATCCGTAAGTTCACCTTGCCTGTTCGTAATTTGATTCAACTCCCGTCAGAAAGAAAGAAAAAGAAAACGGGGCAAGTGTGCAATTTGGATCCAGTGGAGACGGGATTCACAATAGAAAACGATTGGATGGGTCAGCTTCAGTCTGTGAATTTTAATGTTTAGAATTTTTATATTTAAAATAAAAAAACTTCTTAAAATATAAAATTCACAAGTTTGGTCTTAAGAAAAAAATTCCAAGTCAACCGTTACGTTTTCCAACTGTAACTGGATTTTCCAAACTTTGGGGGGGGCGTTACGCCCCCCACGCCCCCCTATTATTTACGTGCCTGTTGCGATGAAATAATTGCCAGGTGATATTTGCAAAATGAAGATCCTACGATAAACTCATTTTGGAATTTGTTTTCAACCTCTTCTTTTGAACACTTCTTAGCCACGCTTGCAATATCATGTGCACCATGGTGAGTTTGTGATTTTTACATAAAGTTTGAAATCTTCTAAGAATCTTGCCTAGGGGAGGCGCCAAGAAGTTCAAAGTGAGGGGGGCTTGAGTTGATATTTTTTGTTAGATAAAAAACCATTATTTGAAAAACGCACTAAAATGCTTCACGATATTTTGTGCCTATGATTTTATGGGGCAATTGTTATGCTAACGGTACATTGGAAGGGTAGGCGATAGGTTGTTGGAGGCCCTAGGTATATCCGGAAAAAGAGGCTCCCCAAATCGACCAAGAGTGCCTTAAAAATGATAAGTTGGTTTTTTTTAAAATTACAAGAAGCAAAGCGCTTCTGAATCTTATGTTAATAATGCAGCAATGCTTGTCCAGAAGATGTTTCAAGAAGGTTTGCATCAAGTACTGCCATTCCTGTATGAAGCAACATCATTGCTAGCAACGATTCCAGCAACATGATGCTCAGCTGAAAGATCACTCAGTGGCCTCAGATCACATGGTTGATCTGAAAACATATCTCAGATCAACCATGGGCCAAGAACAGCTGAGCAATTTGGCCCTACTTGGCATCGAGCGGAAATTTTGAAACGAAGTTTTGAAAAGTGACATGAAGGCGATGATTGATGCATTTGGACATAGAAAAGGGTCGGGACGCACATTTCTTTTGACTGTAGTCGAATTCAAAAGTTAATAGTAGTATTTTAAGTGATATTAAGTAAAATATTGGAACATATTATGCATTGCTGCCCTCATCTATGAAAAACCTAGATCAAACTTTTAGATCTGAACAGTAGACATTATAGAAGAATCGATAAGGATAGCATGCCCCCCCCCCCCCAAACATGTCTCTGATTGGTTTGCTCTGCTCTCAACTGACTATTTTTACTTTAGATATTTCGGTGAAAAAGAATTCATAATTTAAATATTCTTATGTCAAAGTTCCTTATCACCAACAGGCTCATAAATATATGCATGCCTCTGTACTCGGGCAAAAATCCTACCGCCCCCTGTAAAAACTCTGCCGTACGCTTATGGCTAACACCTATGGATCTCGTTACAAATAACCTACTTTCATTTCTGAAAAAAAGATTCCGCTATATGAGCTTGTTGCATACCAGGTCATCTTTTCAGCAACTGCCCGACTCTTTGGAGAATACACCCCATTTAAATTAGAAACACCGCAACTACTATACCACCATGCCCCCGAGCTCGTCTTGGCACAGTGGAATGATGCCAAGTCGTTATCTCTATCTTTCGTTGAGAATTGCACTCCATTGTGCTGAGAAAGCGAGTCGCCCGCAGTACCTGAGTACCCCGAGACTCTTATCCTATATTGGTTCTCTTCATTTTCTATTTCAAACGTGCTATAGCTTGCGTAGGAAGTAAAATACCATTGCCTAAGTTCAACTCGAAGGATTGCACCTTTACCTGGCCGTGCCAAGTGGTGCAGTCTTTCCAGCCCCAGCCAGTAATTGCCTTGTGGATCACCAAATCCATTCTTGTATTCTTCCCAGTCACGGTAGAAATCAACATTATCGTTCGCTCTGCGTTGAAATACGATCCAAACACGGCCTAGGGTTGCCATATGACATCTTGCTCTATATGCTCCTAAGCCTTGAAGATACAATGGATACGCCCTGCTTTCTCGCATTCCCCTGTTGTATGCGTCCTGACAGCTGGAATATATTACTGCAAAAGAAATTATTATGTTAGGATTATTATGTGACGATTGTCAGTATTTTTTATCAAAAATGAAGCGTAAAAATGTCATATTAATGAGGCATACTTGTAATTTTGTATTGCAAACTGTGAAATTCTATCTAGGTTTCCTTGACTTGACCCAATGAATTGAAGATCAATGTTTAATTATGTACAAAACCTGTCACAGAATATACAACTATTAATGAATTGAGATGAAAAATAGGCGATTGCAAAGGATTGTGCTACGTTTCAAAATGGGACCACAGGGAAAAGCTTCCTTATGATGAGTATCTGTTAGATCCGATCTGGACCATGCCCAGCGCTTACACAGGATCCGGTCCAGGTCAAGGTCGGATCCATACATAATCACCTCTAAGGTGACCCCAAAGGTGTTCGGATAGCGCATCTAAAAGTATACGGGTCAACCAGTTCCCGCGTAAACGCAAGACCTATCCGTTCTCTTGCGTCGGATCGACTCCCGTGTAAACAAGTCGGATCGACTCCCGTGTAAACAAGTCGGATCGACTCCCGTGTAAACAAGTCGGATCGACTCCCGTGTAAACAAGTCGGATCGACTCCCGTGTAAACAAGTCGGATCGACTCCCGTGTAAACAAGTCGGATCGACTCCTCCCGTGTAAACAAGGCGGATCGACTCCCGTGTAAACAAGTCGGATCGACTCCCGTGTAAACAAGTCGGATCGACTCCCGTGTAAACAAGTCGGATCGACTCCCGTGTAAACAAGTCGGATCGACTCCCGTGTAAACAAGTCGGATCGACTCCCGTGTAAACAAGGCGGATCGACTCCCGTGTAAACGGATCGACTCCGGTGTAAACAAGTCGGATCGACTCCCGTGTAAACGGATCGACTCCAGCGATTAACAGGGGAACAAGTATCAGTTGCTTTCCAGTCTTTCTGCCTAAGTCACTTTGTGCATTATTTCATTTTGACATTCTTGCGAAGTAATTTTGAGAGTTTCTCGAAAGAGTAGCCCATAGTCTGATTTTACTTCCCAATTAGCTAGCTGGATAGCCAAGCGACAAGGTACAGCTAGAAAGGGCTTCTACCATTAGTTAACCTGGTGGGATTGAAACTCTTTAAATGACCTTTTGATGAAAATTTCAAACCTAAAGGCAACTAAAACGTTTCATTCGCCGCTACGCTCAAATAACTGGATATTAGAGCTATTTCTCAACTTCTTTTACTCATTGAATACCAAAACCGGAAACTATAGCCCTGAATATTGAACGGATCAGCCTAATGGTGCTCTCTGGTGTTTTCATCAAGTCACTCTTTTCGCAACAGCTGCACACATGGCATGCCAATGTAAGTGACAATCTTATAGGCTGAATGAAAGTGAAAATGGAGCAATGTGAGTGGGCAAAATTACAAATGACAACATGGTATGAAGGTTTTTAAAATTTTAATGAAAAGTTAGATAAAACCCTTTACCATCTGGACGAGGATGACATTTATAACCAGGACAGGCGCACGTTGCTCTGCATGTCATACTGACCGGGCATGGCTGTGTAATTCGGCAGAGATCTCCAATCTGCAAGAAAGATTGTCATCAATGTAGTCTTCTTAAGCGACTTACTTTTGTGCCATATACAATGGCCATGCATCAGTAATTTGACCCAGACAAATAGAAATCTTGGTTATTTTTTCTGAAGCAAATTATAAGGGTGATTTCTGTGATAATGAAGAATTTAGGATGATCTTATCATAGTCCACTCTCGCTATATCGGACTTGCAAAAAGGGGGCTTCATTTTTAAAAAGTAAAATATAAACAGTGGCGGTTTCAAAGGGGGTCCAGAAGGGGGCCATGGCCCCAGGTCCCGTGCATATGGTAGGCAAAAGGGGCCCCACAGCTAAGAAAAAAGAGAGAAATTGTAAAGAACAAGGGCCACGCAGATATTTTTGGCCCCGCAGTCCCTAAAACCGCTGCTGAATATAAACCAAGGGAATTTTTTTCTTTTTAAAGCTTTGAGCCTTTCCATCAATTTGCAACGATAGTCAATTGTCATGAAGTCTCAATTTTCGCTTTTCTTTGAAAACAAACAATGGCATGAAATGACATCGACCTAAAAGCTGCTGACAAGTTTTTTAAAGATCCTTGCACGACAGCATCCATTGCATATATATGTTAATGGCCGGCCTAATATCGTACAGCATGAAAATACCAAGTACAGCCTTATTCTCCCCGCGTAAAGTAAACAGTAACCGTAAAGCATGTCGGTTGTGCAAAAGCCTTTAACTGAATGAGCATGTTGAATTACTTACATTCTTTTCTCCGGGATCTGTTGTTCTGTATGTCCAGTTAGAAGACGGTGACATTATCCTGTTATCACCTGGGTCTTCTGCCGATTTGTCGTGAAGCTTACAGTTAACCCCGGCTGAATCGGTTGTGGTGATTGAACGACAATGAGGGTGACGAACGCATTCGAACATGCATTCTTGGACGAGCAAGTCTTCAAATGTTTTCACAACTCGTCCAAATAATTCAAAACTTTCTCTTACGATGCTGAAATTTCCGAAGCTGTAGCACGGTAGTCGCAGAATATATCCTTGCGTATCTCGACAGCAAAACCACATGATCAGGCTAAAATGTGAATGAAATTCTATGACCAAGGACGTCAAAAGCATTTAAAACATCGCAGGGCAACTCATTATGCTAGTAATACATTCGAAGGGCAGGCGAGAGGTTGTCAGGGGTCCTAGGTAAATCTGAAAGAAGAGGCTTCCCTGCGAGCGAAGCAAGCAGAACATTTTGCAACCACGCCCTTTTCATTAGTATAAAATACATTTCAGAAAAATTTTTTTACAGTCATTTAAAACATTTAAAATCCTTGCAGTCGTTTAAAACATTTTACTCTTCTAATGCATGCTTTTGATTAATTCCTGTCTTAAAATGGAATTAATTTTATGGTTTTAATACTACCATAACATTTCCTTGTGTCTATGACCTTTTAAACCTCGCAAATTTAAAATGAAATGATAGAGATTGTGCAAAAGAGAGATTGCAACTCCCTGATAATTTCGAGTTCATGGTGGATTATGGAGTCTTTAGTCAAACATTGGCAAAATCAACAGCATTTCAAGAACAACAAGAAAACGGTTTATCCATTTAGTTTTCTGTGGTTCGTTTAAAAGCCCTGTTAAAATTCTTCAAAAAATCTCAGTTTGCTCGCGTTTGCTTACATCTACCAACAAAGAACACACGCCTTTAAAGCCATTTTAAGCAGGAATTTTGAGAAAATTCTTTTGTTTTATATAAACTTAATTACTCTTAGTTACAAATGCCGATCTGGCACAATTTGATGGTAGAAAAACACAATTTCATGATATAAAAACGCAAGTCTATAACAATGGCTCCCCCAACTGGGTATCGAAAGCCCGCAAATTGAAAACCAGATATGAAATCAGTCATAACGATACCACTGCTGCGATAAAATCTAAGGTTAGAAGCCATTTTGCGAGTGAAATAATGAACAAGCTTAAAATGCACGTTGTACTAAACAAGAAATTATGTACATATGCTCGAGTTAAAACGGTTTTCAAATTCGAATCCTATCTTGACATTGTCAAAGACTTTAACAAAAGACGGTGCCTTTCACGGTCAAGACTAAGCGCTCATAATCTAGAAGTAGAAACTGGCCGTTTTGGAAAAAAACCCTATCCCTAGAGAAGAACGACATTGCAGTTTCTGCTTAGCGACAGGTTTAAGGGTTTTAGGAGATGAATTTCATTTACTTATGGTATGTCCAGAATTCGCTGATAAAAGGTGCTATCTCTTAAATGAACTCCAACGAACAGCCCCTAATTTAGAGCAGCTAACAAGTTGGAATCAATTTATCTGGATATTAAGTCATGAAGACTTAAAATGTCTCAATTTAGTTGCCACATTTCTATACAAATGCTTTGAAACAAGATTGAAAGAACAGTAAAACAATACTGATTCCCAAGATGTTCAAACCCCGGATTCTAATTATTAGTTGATTATATAGATTTTTCGCTGTAAAATAGCTTTTTGATATTGCGTATATTTGATTTTCTCGTGCTTTCATAATTAACAAATTGTACTATTTAAAATTGAGTTGATATCAGCTTTTGACAAGTTGTTGTAGAGGTAATTCTATTGACTTTTACTGTTATTTCTATGTTGTAATTAGGTTAGAGGCCATCTTGGCCCAGGTACCTTTTTAATAAATAACATAAAAACACAATTCACAATTCGGAAAACTCAATTCTGTAATAGCAAAATGTAAGTGAAAAATTTACAAATAAGAAGGCACCTTTAATGCTTCGAGGGAAGATAAATAAATCGAAGAACAACTCACATCCGAATAAAGACATTCAACTTCATTTTGTCTTTTTTGGCACTGATTTTCAGTTTGCTACAGCGCCACTTGAGACTTTCCTCCTGGGGATTCTGCTCTCCCAATGGTGCATGCAGGTCAATCTTCTTTGCTCATCTTTTATTACCTTCATATGCATAAATTATTAACGAAAAGTTCTTTTTAATCAACCTTTTACTCAGAATAAAGTGCATACACAATAACAAATAAAACATGTTTATATAAAAGGCTTTAAAAATTAAAATTACCGTGCTTACAATTAGCCATTTCATCACTAACAACGTTGTTATAATTTTCAAAGTCACTAGGCCGATTCTTCATAAAATTTGTAAACTTCTGATAAACATCTGTAAGCAAAATAATTGAGTCAGTCTTATCTTATTCATTAAACAAATTTGTAGCTTGTTGACAATGTTGACAATCTTGCTGTGGCTTTACAACACCCTCAGCTGTCCTGGAGCTTCATTCTACCTAAATTAAACCACACAGTAAAATGAACTAATCTGCAAAAAGAAAATTTGACCTTATTTTTTCTTTAGGCAACTGAACCAACATAGCAGCTCTCTCCATACAGTTGAAAAAATCTATACCTTTAGAAACCTTACTTTAAATTGTCCTTGAAATCGTCGGGCTGTTTTACTTTTCCCTGTACTAGTTGAATGTCATAAGTTTTCTATGCCGTTCTAGTTTCTATTGTATATACATGACTAGGTGAACTAATCTTTTAACTTAGCGTCTGGCGACGCAAACTCGTTACCAGATCATTTAGTCAAGCAACATATCTACTAGCGGCCCATGAGGGAATCTTTTGATGACGAAAAATTCGAAACTTCAATCCATTAACGCAAAACGCTATAAAATGATGAAAAACTTCTCTTTTTGTCAAGAATAAGCGAGACTGTCATCACTTGGAATGCTACAAATGAAGCGACTAGAAACACTGTTTACGATGTAATTTCTATATAACAAACATGGAAGTTATTTTGACAATCTAAGCAAGTGCTTAATACTCATTCTGACTACAGAATGTGGTTATATATCGGTAACTGATTGATTTTTCCGATTTGGATTCAAAATATATTTCCAGGAAGTCACGTGATCGATGACGTCAAAAGTTACCTTGAACGTACATACAGGGAAAGGAAATACAATAGTTTGATTAATTAAAAGGTTCGTAAAGCTTGGTTTGCCCTTGGTTTATTTCGGCAGCAATACATAAGGTGGTACGAATGAATAGAAGTCATGGAAAGTTTGATATCCTGTCTGAGTTGTTGATCAAGGATCAAGGGAGAGAGTTTCGCAAGATGTGCCAAAAGTGCCAAAAGAGCAGGAGTGACGTGGGGGGAGGGATGGGCTCAGGTGCTCAGCCCCTTGTTAATATTCAGAGAATTTTAGATGAGAATTTTAGAGGGCTTGATTCTATCTCTAAAACAAGCCAGTATATGTCTAGTTGACAAATTCGTTACTTGGTATTGTCAATTAATTCTTTAAGATGCTCTCGCTTTTCCATGAATGAGTATCTCCTACCATCCTTTTGGAGTAGGCGAATAGTTTGAATAATTTCATATACACAGCAGAGAATCTTTAACACAAATGCAAGAACATTGGGTGTGACCATGGGCTTGACCATGGGTATGACTTCTAGAAGTTGCCTCAGACCACACCTCTGCAAGAGTGCTGATGGAAAGGTTAACATTCTTTATTGACATAGATCTTTAAAGAGAGGGGCAGATGTTTTTGTAAAATAATAAAAATTGATAATGATAACATCGCGAACAAAACAATTCATTCTTTATGAAACCATGCAAAAAGGCAAGAACCTCAAGTCAGAAAACTAAAAAAACGGTGTAATACCAACCCCAGTCTAACGGCACTGTTCGGGTTTTCACGTAAATTTTCATTGCGTAGTCGATTAAGGTTTGGTTTAGTGTAATTAAGCCTTAAAATGTATCTTGTGACTTGGTGACGCAGCTTTTCTGTTTACCATATTTTCTAATTGCTTCGATTATAATAATTACACTTTCGTTTGAGCCAACTGACGTAAATTGAATAGAGCATCGTCATTGGTAGTTTATTTTGGATTAATTAGTTTACAGTATATATATAGAACGTTGAGATTTTATTATTGCGTGCGTGCAACTGGGGGTGGTTGTGCGAACCCAGCTGTGATTTGCTGAATAATATGACATGTGAAAAGCTCAAATGACTTTTTCTTCAGTGTTTTCTCTGGAATACAAAGTTTAAAAAGAATCAGCAAGATAGATCCTGAGAGGTCTAAAAATCTGGTCCACCGAGCCGGATGCATTTGTGTTTCAGTGAATGAACTATGGATGAACTGAAGAAGAAGAGAAACATCAGAGGAGGACATAGAGCTTTTGCAACGCAGTTGATCAGACAGATTGAAGATAGTCTGGAAGATCAATTGAAGTTGAAGCAGCTTGAGATACAGCTAGATGAGAAATTTGAAGTCTTAGGAAAATTGGATGACGAAATTTTGGGTCTTGTAAGCGAAATTGATGAAGATGGTTTGGGATGCTCACAAGAAATTTCTGAGGCTGGAGAGATGAAGGAAAAAATAAATCTAGCGCTGCTCAAGTTGAAGAGTTTAGTGAAGAATGAGAAGCAGTTGGAATCGCAGAAGCCTAATTTAACAAAACATGGCTCAGAAGAATCAGTTTATTCTGTAGAAAGTTCAGCGTCGTCAGCAACTCGTAAAGTTCGTGCGAAGCTACCGAAGTTGGAACTGAAAAAATTTAGTGGCCGCCCCCAAGATTGGCAGGAGTTCTGGGATAGTTATAAAAGTGCGGTTTACGAAAACGAAGAGATTTCAAAGATTGACAAGTTTTCGTATTTGAAGCACTATTTGGAAGAACCTGCGAAAAAAGTAATTGCTGGACTTGCTTTGACTGAAAAAAATTATGACATAGCTGTCGATTTGCTTGAACAGAGATTCGCGCGACCAACGACGATAAAAAGGGCACATATCAACGAGCTTCTGAATTTAGATGCGGTTTTCAATGAAAAACACGTTAAGAAGATGCGAGAACTTTATGATACTATTGAGACACACCATCGTGGATTGAAAGCCCTAGGGGTCGACGAAACATCATACTCGAACATAGTTGTACCTGTTTTAATGGACAAGGTTCCAGAGGCTGTTCGCCTGAACATGATTCGAGGAAGTAAGAATCACCAAGAATGGGATATGGAAGAAATGCTTGTGGCTTTTCGAGAAGAATTGGAGATTCGTGAACAGCATGTTTCGATTTCAATGGCTTTGGGAAATGGGACCGTTTCTGGTAGGACGTCATCAGAACGGCGAAGTGAGATGAAACCGAGGTTTCCTGGTCGAACAACAACAGCGAGTGCGTTGTTTACGAAACAAGATGGTGGATTTGCGAGAAGAAAGTTCTGTGTATTTTGTAAAGAAGATCATGAAGAAGCCGATTGTCACAACGTCAGGAACAAGGAAGAAAGGAAGGATCTTGTTTTTAAATATGGACGTTGTCTTTTGTGTTTAAAAAAGGGACACAGAGCTTACCAGTGTCATTCGAAGGAAAAATGTAAGTTGTGTAACAAACGACACCATGTTGCAATTTGTAATGTTGTTGGTAGTCAGCCTAGTGCTAACCAAGCTCGTGTCAAGACTGCTGATACTACTGTTACCACTTCTTGTGTAAGTAATATAGATTCTGGGGGGAGAGCAGTCTTGCAAACCGCCAAGGCCGTAGTTACAGGTAGCATAAGGAATGTTAAGGCACGTGTTCTTTTTGACTCAGGTAGTCAGAGGAGTTTTGTAACACGAAGTATGGTAGAAAAACTTGGTTTGAACCCCATTAAGCAAGTGCGCTTAGGTATAAAGACATTCGGATCTCAAAATATGGACGAGAAGATAAGAGATGTGGTCGAGTTAGAGTTGAAAGGAGTTGAAAGTGGAGGGAAAGTGAAAATACAGGCCTTTGTTGTTAATGAAGTTTCAGAAATACGCAATGAGCATGTTGAAATATTGAAGTATGATTATAAGCATCTTACTAACTTGTGGTTTTCAGATGTTTGTAGGCACGAAGATTCCCTTATTATAGACATTTTAGTTGGAAGCGATTGGCTTTGGACGCTTCAAGATGGTCGTATAATACGAGGGGAGCCAGGAGAGCCTGTTGCCATTCATACTAAGATTGGATGGGTTGTGTCAGGGCCAATAAAGGGTAAGTTAACTGATTTGGCAGAATCTTGTTCTTCAAATTTGGTTGTAAATGGTAATGGTATAACAGTTAATTTGATGCACCAGAATAAGGAACAGGAATTAGAACAAGACATTAAAAAACTGTGGGATCTTGAGACTTTAGGAATTAAAAGGCAAGATAAGGTGCATGAAGAATTTTTGGATAATATAGAGTTTAAAGGAGATAGATACTCTGTTCGTTTGCCTTGGAAAATGGGGCACAAGCCCCTTTCTACTAATTATACTCTTAGTCTCAACAGATTGAAGGGGCAGTTGAAAAAGCTCAAGGAGAAGCCTGCAATAATGGAAACCTATGATGGGATTATAAAGCAACAAGAAAGGGATAGAATCATTGAAGAGGTTACAAGTCTTGAGCCAAGTGAGAAGCTTAGTTATCTGCCACACCATGCCGTTGTACGAAATGATGCAGAAACAACAAAGGTAAGAATAGTATATGATGCCTCCGCAAAAGATAGGAAGTCAGGTACCTCTCTAAATGAGTGTTTACATGTTGGACCACCATTAAATCCACTTTTGTTTGATATCATGATAAGATTCAGAGAAAATAAGATTGCAATAACATCTGATATCGAAAAGGCATTTTTGAATATTGAAGTGGATAAAAAGGATAGAGATTGCTTGAGGTTCTTATGGGTTGATAGTTCTTGTGATAGTGAACCAAGCATTAAAGTTTACCGCTTTAATCGTGTTGTTTTCGGAGTAAATAGTTCTCCTTTTTTGTTGAATGCTGTTGTAAGACATCATTTAAGCACTTATGAAACAGCTGATCCAGAGTTCTCAGCAAAATTGTCTAGAAGTTTCTATGTAGATGACCTAGTGTTAGGATGTTATGATGTAGAAAGTGGTAAAGAACTCTACAATAAGGCAAAGAAAAGAATGTTAGAGGCAGGATTTAACTTAAGGAAATGGAAGAGTAATGATCCACAACTTGCTCAATATTTTAAGGTTATGGAAGAAACTGGGAAACATCTTGCAGATGGAGGGGGTGAATGTAGCTATGTAAAGGAAATGCTAGGGGAAGAAATTTCAGACACTAAGAGTAAAGTTTTGGGAATAACATGGGATATGTTGAAGGATAATTTGGAATTTGAGTTGACAAAAATAGAGAGCAGTGTTCCAAATTCACCTGTTACTAAGAGAACCATATTAAGCATGATTTCCAAACTTTTTGACCCTTTAGGACTTGTGAGTCCAATTATTGTAAGTGCAAAGGTTTTGTTTCAGGAATTATGCACCTTGAAGTTAGGATGGGATGATGAAGTACCAGTAGAAATGCTCAATAAATGGAATAAATTTGTATGTGATTTAAGTTCAGTGGGTGTTATTTCCTTACCAAGATGTCTATATGAAAAAAGTACAGATAAGGTAAATAAGTGTTATTTACATGGGTTTGCAGATGCCAGTAAGAAGGCTTACTGTGCAATGGTTTATTTAGTATACGAGACTGATACTGGAATGCATTCAAGATTGATTTGTGCTAAGACAAGGGTTGCTCCGCTTAAGGAATTAAGCATTCCAAGGTTAGAACTTATGTCAGGTCGTATTTTATCTACACTTGTGGAGACTGTGTATAATGCGTTAAGCCCACAAATTAAAATAGACGGTTGTAGGTACTGGTTAGACAGTAAGACAGCATTATACTGGATAAATAATCAAGGTGAATGGAGGCAATTTGTACAACATAGGGTCAATGAGATTCTGAAAATTTCTAAAAAGGAAGACTGGGGACATTGTATTGGAGTTTGTAATCCAGCAGATTTGGGTTCTAGGGGAGTCTCTGCAACAATTTTAAGAGATAGCAGACTTTGGTGGGAAGGTCCTCATTGGTTGTCCATGGGGAAGGAATATTGGCCTAAAAGTTTCACTCTTGAGGATTCACCAGAGATTATGGAGGAAAAAAGGAAAACTGTAAATGTTACAGCAGTAATAGAACAAAACAGACTAAGTGTGACTGAAATAATAGAGGTGGATAAATTTAGCTCTTTGAAGAAATTATTGAGGGTTACAGCAAGAGTGATCCGTTTCGTCACTAACTTAAGGTCTGCAAGGGAAGGTAAGATATTGAAATTAGGGGAATTAGACTCGGAGGAAGTTTCAAGGGCAGAAAGGATTTGGATTAAGGGCTCACAAATTGACCTTAAGAAACAACCAGGGTATAATGAGATTGCATTGAAATTGGGACTTTTCGAAGAAGATGGCATTTTAAAGTGCAAGGGCCGCTTGGAAAACTCAGATTTAGCACTAGAAACTAAGTTTCCGATTATTCTACCGAATAATAATTGGTTTACGCGTTTGGTTATTGAGGATTGCCATGAAAGGGTAATGCATGAAGGTCTGAAAGCAACGCTCACGGAATATAGGTCTAGATTTTGGACAACAAAAGGAAGGCAGTATGTAAAAAAGATATTGAGGGATTGCAGAAAGTGCAAAAAGGTACAAGGTAAATCGTACGGTGTACCATCAGTCGCACCTTTACCTGAATTTCGTGTCAAGGAAGTACCACCATTTACCTACATAGGTATAGATTTTGCTGGACCATTGTTTTATAAAAGCAAAATAGGTAAGATGGAAAAATGCTATATTGCACTTTACACCTGTGCTACATCAAGGGCAATACATCTTGACCTCGTTGAAGATATGTCAGGACCGACCTTTATAAGGAGTCTTAGGCGTTTTACATCTCGTCGTGGTACGCCTTCGTTGATTAATTCAGACAACGCTAAAACTTTCAAGTTTACTAATAAGTTTCTAGATAAGCTGGGAAATAGTCGTGAAGTTTCATCATATTTGGTTGAAAAGAAAATAACATGGCGTTTCAACTTGGAAAGAAGTCCCTGGTGGGGAGGTTATTTTGAGAAATTGGTCGGAAGTGTAAAGAGGTGTTTAAGAAAGGTGCTTGGAAATGCCAAGCTAACATTTGATGAGTTGCATACCGTGCTGTTAGAAGTTGAGGCGACACTTAATTCGCGCCCCTTAACGTATATTTATGATGAAGTTGAAGTTTACCCACTTACTCCGTTTCATCTTATGTACGGTCATAGATTGTCGCAATTAGCTGATGATTTAGGTATCAACGATTTAGAACTAGAGGAGAGTTCATCAGCATACTCTAAGCGATTTTGCTATTTAATCAAAAAATTAAGTCACTTTGCAGGACGCTGGAGAAGGGAATATTTAACAGAACTCAGGGAATTTCATAGAAATAACAGAAATGGAGAAATAATTGTGTCCGTCGGGGATATAGTATTGGTGCAAGAGGAACACGTCAAAAGAAATTCATGGAAAATGGGAAAAATCGTGGAACTTTTGCAAGGGAAAGACGGTGTTGTTCGGGGTGCAAAGGTAAAAGTATGTGGTAGTGGTAAGTCAGAAATTTTATCTCGACCTTTGCAAAAACTTTTTCCTTTTGAACTTGCAAGAATGAACGAAATCGCAGGAAAAAGTACGGACATCGAGAGGAAAGAGAACGAAGTACGGGAACAGAATGCTTGTGAATTTTCACCTATTCCAATTTGTCCTAATCGCGTCGTAGAACCCCAGCGTAGGAAATCTAAACGCGCAGCAGGTCAGGATTCGCAGTGGAAAACCCGTTTGATGCTTGACTCTTAACGAGTCAAGGAGGGGAGTGTGTTCGGGTTTTCACGTAAATTTTCATTGCGTAGTCGATTAAGGTTTGGTTTAGTGTAATTAAGCCTTAAAATGTATCTTGTGACTTGGTGACGCAGCTTTTCTGTTTACCATATTTTCTAATTGCTTCGATTATAATAATTACACTTTCGTTTGAGCCAACTGACGTAAATTGAATAGAGCATCGTCATTGGTAGTTTATTTTGGATTAATTAGTTTACAGTATATATATAGAACGTTGAGATTTTATTATTGCGTGCGTGCAACTGGGGGTGGTTGTGCGAACCCAGCTGTGATTTGCTGAATAATATGACATGTGAAAAGCTCAAATGACTTTTTCTTCAGTGTTTTCTCTGGAATACAAAGTTTAAAAAGAATCAGCAAGATAGATCCTGAGAGGTCTAAAAAGGCACTGGGCACCGTCACTCGATCTTGTTCCGTTAGGAGACCGGGGATACAGTTTGTTGTCAATGAGGTGCCAAACTAAAAAGGGGGGTGTCCATATCTATACTTTTTATATGCAAAAAATAGTAAAACATCTGTATAATTTGAAAAAAAACACTGATAATGTATGAAAATTTGAAAGGATAGTGAAAAAACACAGTGAATATATGCACATAAACTGGGCAGAGGGCTGCTCAAAGCTTTCAGAAGTGACGAGTACTCCATTTATGCGGGGAAAGTGTCACCGAATCCGGATCCAGATCATTTTCGGTAGTTTTCGTAGTCGAAGATATTGTACCAAGTTTAGAATAACAAAGGCTGCCTTGACATTTCATGCAGCTCGAATACTAAACTTCCAAAAAGTTTTGCTGTCTTCAAGTGGCGGAGAAAGAGACACGAGAGAAATTGACGTATAAAGAGGACGAAGCGTAAAGCGTATTTGCACATGCAGAACACGATTATATGACAAATTGCTTTTTGTGAAGTCTGGAACGAATTCTCTACTTCTTTTATTCTGTAATGCGGGAAAATGCTGCCTAAATCGTAAGCCAACCAGGATCCCATTCCCTATTCAACGATTCAGTGGAAAAATCATTTCGCCTTTTCGTTAATAAGGGTATATTAAATAAGAGCTAATGCAAACAAACTCGTGTTAACTTTGTTGGAGCAAGCTTCGTACTTGGTTTATAATTATACACACAGCTTATACAATGGAATATTTTCTTAAATTAAGTGAATTGACAATGATCTTAGTGCTACGGGTCAGCTCAGGACAGTAATATATGTGCTTTGGCCAACAGATGAGATAATTCCAGATCTTTAACATTCTTGTGGGAGAAGAGACCGCCATTCCGCTGTCAACCGGAGAACAATAACGGTTTTGTCAATCTCAGGTCCATGTGGCTCCTCGAAAGGCATTGGTGCTGGTGTAAGTTAAGTGCCTCATGATCTAACCCAGGGTTGTCCAACCTTATATCAAGAAGGGCCACTTTCAGAATAACGCAGTAACTGGGGGGCCGCTTATATGTTTATCAAACAAAATCAAACACATAACAAAGTCATTTTGCTGAGCTCCGGAAAAAACGGTTGTCCGTGATAATTCGCAATTGCGTTTACCAAGTTCACTATCTCTCCCTCTTCCCCGCTTTTGAGAAACATGGCTTGTATCAATCTTGAACTTTTTAAACAAGCGCGGCGTGTTCATGGTTTGGGCACAACATAGAGGGTTGGGATCCCTTAGTTGAACTGGAAGTCGTCAAGTGTATGTGCGCGTAAATAATATGAAATAATAATATCGTAAATGATTTGAATCAGTTTCTCTCTTACAACCTGAATAAATACAATGCAGTTCTTTATCAACTTCGACCCAAGCACGGGCCATATCGGACAACATCACGGGCCACGCGTTGGACAAGCCTGATCTAACCTAACCATCTTCGGCTTTGAAAAACGTCAAAGATACCAGAAAAGAGACTAATATAAGCAATGCCGGGAAGAAAGAAGATTGCCGTATTGAAGAACTAGAAACGAAAACATTTTTTGGCGAAACGGAACTTGAAAATGGGTTTGAAAAAGCAAACATTTCACAACATACTAACTTTAAGCCTTTAGTCTGACACTCCTCAGAGTATAAAACGTCAGATAAGGTTCCGAAAGAACAAGATGTAAAATGTATACCCAGTTGTGGATCGAAATAGGCCAATCAGAAAAACGCAAGCACAAGACCGGCATAGTTGACCAATCAGTGCCGCGTGCCCAAAGAAAAATCACCACTGGAGTCTAAGAGAGAAAACGAACTTCTTCTGTCTACACAATATTGCCAGTATGTTGTGAAATGTTTGCCTTTTGAAGTAGAATTGTCATAAACTTCACCTAACTTTTATTATAAGGTAAAAAATAAATATCCAGTATTGAAATAACTATCACAGAAAAGCAGCACGGGTGCAGACAGGCCCGCCGCGAGTCTTTCTGGGGCCTGGACACTGATTTGTCCTGAGACTGGATCGAGCTTCTACTGTGACTCGAGTAGCGCCATCCGAGAAGAGGGCCCTAAGGGCAGCCCATGTTTTCAAGCAATGTTTTCAGCTGCTCCGGCCCTTTTCTTTTTCAGCACTAAGACACACAGCATTGCAGCTCTCGCATATTCATATTATTCAAGTATTGATTTTGAGAAATAGCTTCCTGATTTTGTTTTGAGGCCCTCCTCATTTTGAAATTGAGCAGGTTTGAAACTTAGGTGTTTAAGGACAACAGGAAGCTTGACCCAGTTATTTTATAGATCAGTAGGCCTGAGTCAAGAAGAAAGTCGAGTCCCGTAACTACGTAATTAATATTGTGATTGTTATTGTTATTTTAGGAAATCTTTGACCTACTACGTAATGACACTACTCTAGAGTCTCTAATAGAAGGGGGGAGGTAAAAGAGGGGGGTGTTCATTCCGGTCAATTTTCAATAGAAGGGGGTGCTAATAGAAGGGGGTCGTCATAGTTCATGTCGACCAGTTTTCAATAGAAGAGGGTGCTAATAGAAGGGGGTGTTCATGTCGGCAATCCTTTTTTTAAAATCGCAGTACCTTTTAGAATATACTGTCAAAATTGGTTTCATTTTTTGCATAGTTTTAGAGAAAATTGCAATCATACAAAGATGAATCAAACTTACAGCTTTTAACTTCCAAGCCAAAAATAAACTAATAATGAAAATCAAATGACTTGATTTGTAAAATCTAATAGAAGGGGGTGCTAATAAGCGACGGGGGGAGGGCAAATTCTTCTGAAATTAATACACGGGGGGCCGGTCTATTAGAGACACTAGAGTTAACCATAGATGTGAATTATGACCTATTGACCTCTCATTTCGATTGGGAAGAAATCTCCAAACTCTTTTGTGAAACTCTTCTGTGAAACTCTTCTTTGAAACTCTTCAAATGGATGAACTGTAACACAGAATAACTTGCAACACTATTCTGTCACTGCAACCACCTTTCGCAAGCAAATAACATAGGCACTATTTACAGTCTGACAAAGTGTGGGGCATTCTCATCCAACGAAAATGTTCGTTTGTTCGTCAAAGAAATAATAAAACATGGGTCAGTGTTGAGGCCAGCCAGTGAATGACTTGAATACATAAACGGAAAGGAGAGTATTCAAGCTGCTTCTTCAATAAAATTTAGATCTTCATAGCTGTAATAAGAGATTTGTCAAAACTGTCGGCCTTGACCTCAAAATGTACATTCTAATCAAAAAACCAATTAATTGCAAAATTTAATAAACTGTCCGATCGACTTTTTCCTTTACTTGGCAAATTGCAAAGACCAAAAATAGACGCTTTTTCTTAAATTATATTTCAAAGCAAGCAATCAACTTGAAAGCATGCAAATAATTTTTTTGAGGAAGAAAAGTTGGACTAGTAGCCAAAGGGAGGTATATTCACTGGCTGAACCATTTTGCATCTGTGCAAAAGAGACATCATGAGTGACATCATAAGTGGCATTTGCCATTGAGACCATGGGAGAAAGGCTTCTCAAAAATTAGGATCTTTGAGCAAGGAGTAAATGCAACGTAGGTAACGGAGGTCTCACTAAACGATTGCACCCAGTATTTGATATGTCTTTTATCAACGATGTGCTTCAGGGGCATCATATGGCATAAATGGAACAGGCATTGAAAAGGGTCTTTGATGACAAACAGTGATTTTGTCACTGGTGATAAAGTGGCTAGTATTCACGTATGAGCATGGTAAGTCTGTTTGGTGTGAGATCATTTTCAGTGGCAGGACATAATGCTAAATTAAACACAGGTATGAACTTACTGAGGTTCAACGTCATGACGACTGGTCGTAATCTGTATTGACTTGGAAACTGTACCAACCAACAAGTCTCGCATTTCGCACCAAGTTAATCAAACACTTGCGGTTGCTGATAAAAAGTGTACTTTTTGTATAATACGTCAGGAAGTCGACACTTTTAACATGGGCTTTTTCACGAACTTAAGTGTCACAACAATCTCGCCGAAGCAAGAGACAAGGCCTTCAAATATTTCTAAACTACACTTTATACAAAACAGACAAAAGAAATTCAGCAACGCAACTCGAGTTCAAAATTTGTCATATTTAAATTACAGAAATTGAGTTAACATGACTAAGAAACTATCCACTCACACAGGAGCTGCAATGCGAAGGAGCGGTGGTGATGCTTGCAAATGAGTTATAAATACATACAGAGAAATATCACTTGACATTTGTAGGGGGGAGAGTCCAGTTACAAATTATACAAGCTGAATTCATATTTACGCAGTTCTTACTTTGAAGGGTAGCGCTCGATGATCATTCCATGTCCCTAGAATAAAAGGAGAACTAAAATATAGATGAGAACATAGGGAGTTGTCGCCTGATAATCGTACCAGGGACGCCGGAGAGGGGGGGGGGTCAACCAACCCATTTGCCCTTTGATAGGAGGGGCAAGGTTGTTTAAGTGCCCTTTATTCATGACGACACCTCTCAAAGCTTGTAAACAATTTCCGTTACCGTTAATCCGTTACAATAAATACCGTTAATTGATGATTTTTAATCAAATGAGTATTGGATAAACTTCAGTATCAAACACAAGACGCAATGCAAACTGTATAATGGCATGAGAAAACAGCAACGTTTAGGGCGTTTATTGCAAACTGTTTTTCCAGTGCCAAGATGAGAAATTTTAGATGAACCATAAAGTGACAAATTATTTACAAAGCTTTTAACTTAAATAAACTTTACAGGAATCTGTTTTGCTGTGTTGGGAATAATCAGCATTTGTTAACTGTGAGTTTGGAGAAGCCTAAGGCAACCAAGAGCTGATCTGCTTTTCTTTCGATAAGGAAATTCGGCAGTAATTCCCAACAATCGATATTCTTTAAAGAACACAGAAACTGTCGTTCTGCTTATCAAAATCGGCGGGGTGACAAGTTATGATTTTGGTGGACCTAATGGCTACAAACTTTTTTAGCAGATAAGGATACTGGAATATAAAATTGATAAAATGACCGATTTAGAAGGAATAACCTTAATTATTTCCCATTTGGTAATTAAACGCAAACATGACGGATATGGCTCATATCTCTGTTATGAAGGATGTAAACGAAACAGGTATTAATGTCACAAGAAAGCGAGGAGTACCAAACAAGGGGCAATTCAGAGACAGAAATACTCACGTGTCCACCAGCCGCACACGCTGCAACCAAGGCTACGTTTTTATCTTCTTTTATTAATCTATTTGCCGCAGTTGTCACCAACCGACACCCGGTTGCTCCGAAAGGATGTCCAATCGATAAACTGCCTCCCCACAGGTTTAACTTCTCCATTGGGATTTGTCCAACCTGTGCAAAAAGGTAGACAAATAGAAATTATGACTGCCTTAGCAAGTTTAATATTACACAAATTGAAATGTTAATAAAAAAAATAAACAGAAAACATACAAACTAATATTGGGAATGGTCGCTTTGATAAACAACTGGCACGTTATTTCTGCTTCATCGTTTACATAAGAGAGTTCTAAAATAATTGATATATGACAGGCCTTTTAAAATAAAACATTCCGCAAATAAAAAAGATCTCAACACTGTTAAAACAAATTCTTACTTGGAAATGCATTGATTTATAGCAATTGGTTCTTTTTATGTTTAAAAAAACGATCAAATTGACGAATATAATCTGATCGGATAAAACCGGACCTTGGATTCTGCCTAACAAAGTCCTTAAAAATTCTCTTGGTAATGTGTGATCAAGTGTAAAAATGTGTAAAAAGTAGAGATGTTTACCTTTTCCTTTCTTCCCATAACATTTTTGCCAAACCAATCAGAATCCATTGCTTTTAAATTTGCTAAAATCTGACCCTGCAACAAGATAGGTAAATCATTTTTCAACTATCCTCAATAAAATGGCTGCGAAATGGGAAAGGATTAAGTAAAAGGTCCAACTACTCATTTATGCTAAAAGCGACAAAAGCAGCAAACAGGAAGTTCAAACTTGCACCAAGAAAAATTGTTTGCTTAAAAATGCAAAGGCAAGTTCTACAACTTCTCAAATGATTTAGAAAATGATAAGTTGTTTAGTACCACAATAGGACTGGAAACGAGTGACGTAAAATTAACATGAGACAAAGGTATGAAAGAGTTTTCCATAAAGACTTTTATGGTGAATTAATGTACTTCTTTAACAGTTATTATCTTGACTTTTCAATTTGTACTTCAATCAAGACCAAATATGAACGCCTTCCTAAACTCTATAGCTAGACAAAACAATGGCATCAGGCTTCGACTAGTCAAATCAATTGTACTACTGCTACTTAACTCTTCTCCTTCTCCTTCGCAAGGACGATGTTTATTACTCAGCGAAAGGCTTAAACCGATCACGTGTTTACTTTGTCAATCACATGTTCACTGACAACCTTAAAACATTTAAATATAGCAATATTGTAATGGAGGGGGGGGGATCAACCTGTGTGCAGGTTTTCTTACAATGCTTGCATGGATGATAGTTTCTGAGCTATCATGACAAAAATAAAACTCACAGCAAAAGCTTCGTGGATCTCAAAAACATCAACATCTGAAAGTTTTAGGCCAGCCTTGTTGAGAACATCTGGAACTGCATAGGTAGGTCTGAAATTGAGAGCGAAACTTGCAACTAAGTTCTCGTGAGAAGGGACGAAGTAAACATACAAAAGTTTACGCTTACTTTTAAGATTTAACATAAAACAATACCCTAGCATGTTGCAATAAAATCTCAAAGGTACTTGCGCAATCGACATGCTTAGCGGCAGCTGTCTTGCGAATTTGACTGTGTTTCGTACTTCCATGTAGTACGATATTAGGCCGGTTTTGAAAACATAGTCGCAAAAGCATGCCGGTTGCACAAAAGCCTTTAATCGGACCGTTTGGGACCGTAGCTATATAAGACCGTATCATGTTATTAAGAATGATTCAATCTATACTATATGAACACAGATAGTCTTTACAAAATTATAAGACCCGTTTGTAAGCTTTGAAAGAAATTAAGTACATTCCAATGCAGCTGCAATTCAGATATTTTTTCATTCAAATAAACTTTTTGGTTCTCAAGCATTTCTGTAAGCTTGCATAACTTTTCCGAAATTAAATCTGTCTTTATCTACTTCGTAATTTGTTTTTATATAATTTTGGTCCTTAAGGCCATTATGTGAGCTGTTTTGATGACACTGCGTGCAAAACCAATTTAAAAAACATTTTTGTTTGGAATTTGCAAAATGTTTTATAAATACAATAAAACTCCAACAGTCATAGAAATAAAATCATTATTAATCTAAAGTTTGTTTTTTTACAAAATTTTCTTCCCTATTGATCAATTACTTACAAATACGATAAAAGCATTTCAATCTACGTTTGATTAAATATTCTGCATCAACATAAGTGACTATTCTGTGATATATCCGAGGTCAAATGAGACTGTTGAAGGCAGTCTGTCCCTTCAATGATTGGCTAATTTGAACAATAGGTCTTCCCGCCTCAACGGATAACGGATTACGATGCTTGCTTTGGCTGGCCTAGTTGCGGTAGTAGATCACATTTGAAACTGCGTGCAAAAAGCTATCGATAATGGCAAGAAGATTTAATTACTGGAATTAAATGATGATAATGGAAGCATTTCTTTTAGCTGTTGACATGTCTGTCGCACAAACCAAACAGGGAGCCATATTTTTCTAGCTACAGCTTCACTACAACGGGAACACAGTCATTTGATTCAAAAGCTCTGGAATTTAAGTTGTCTCTGATTGGTTTAAATCGTTCTATTATCGATCAAGCTCGACAGTGTGTGAATTTCACTCCTGTGAAAATAAAGTTGAGCACAATAGGGGACACACTGCCTTTTACTGGCTCGAGCATATTTCTGAGAATGAACAACAAGAAGTGGAACAACCGGAAGCGAACAAAAAGTAAACGACCAGCGTATATAATGGTCAATGTGGTAAGTAGGATTTTCAAACAGATTTACCAATGATTTACTTACCCCAGAAGAAGCTGATCTTTCGGGTCGATTGCAACAAAGGTGAATTCCCTGTAAATACAATGCTTATTAGAATTCTAACCGATATTAAAGTAACAAAAACAGCAGGATAAATCAAGATGGTATGGGGCTCGAAACAAAAAAATGACATTGAATTCGGGATATCATTTTTATCCATCAAGCATTTGCTTGCTCACAAACCTTCATGAAATATTTGTTAACTGCGACTGCAAAATGTTCGAAGAATTACACAGAAGTGTGGAGAATCAAATAAAAAATGCGTAATTGCCTATCACAGACGAGGGGCAAATCACTCCGTGGAAATCTTGTAACCTTTGGCGGAAATCCAATTGTTTTATGTAAAATCTTTTGGCCAAATCTCGACAAAATTTGGCCAATCAAACTACGTCACAATGGAAGTAGAATACAATAGTTTTGAGTACCTGAGGTACGCTTTGGGTTTGAAGCCCAATTTAAGCGCTTTCTCTTCGGTCATGAGGAGAACAGCAGATGCTCCGTCGGTCTGAAATCAAAATGTGTAAACATTACATCGACACCTTGTACTGTAGGAAAGTTTGCCAATGATGCTCCACAATGAGAAGCAGTGAAAATTATTCAAAATGGGAAAGCAGATCATGAAACTGAGCTGAATTGGACAGAAGAAGTCGACAAAAGCAAGAATGGTCGAGGAAGCAATGTTGTTTGACATCTGACAAAAAGTTCTAAAAAAATGTAACCGAAAATCTGTGAAATTTGGAAGCAAATATAAAGAAACAAAGCATATATACCACGACATTAGTAGAATTCTAAACAAAACGGTGCAAAGCCCCCAATTATTCTGCTTGAAAATGCGAAACAAACTGCCCTCTCGTTTCAATGTTGCACCATACAGAGGCAAAGATGATAAAATAACAATTATAACGGCAGAAGATGATCGAAACCATTGCAGAAGACGAAATGCTTCTAAGTAGTATTGCAAGAATGGCGCTAGAAATTATTTTTTGCAAGGGATCACTCACTCTCCAAAACTATTGGCATCAAAGTTGAATCATCATAAAAATGAATGCTACGGTCCGACCAAATGAAAAATTTATCCTTCCGACCAACGGAAAGGTTGTGTGATTGCTAAATTAGCCTCACGAAGTGATTGCGAATTCATCCAGTTTTATTCCCCAATGTATAGCAAGTCTTTAATAGTCTTTTGGTGGTACAAAACTTGAAAATGGCTTTGAAAAAAGGAAAACATTTCAGTAAATTAAAGCCTTTCGTCTGACAGCCATTTTCAAGTTTTTAATCGTAAAACGACTTCTTAAACAAAAGAAAAAAGGAACATACCAAAAATGAGGCATTCGCAGCGGTAATTGTCCCATGGGGCTTTATGAATGCCGGTTTCAATTTAGCCATCTGCTCCATAGTAGAAACGCGGACACCATTGTCTAAAGTAACCGGGTTGGCTACACCTAGGGTAATTCAAACGAATTCCAGGTAAGGTACAGGATCACAAAGCATCCGGGCTGGGATAGGTTTACTCTAGTTCATACCACTACAAAGGGAAAATTAGCGATATTCTGTGCACTTTTAAGAAACATCTAAACGAATGTTTGTACATTCTAAGAAAACCACTGTTTCTTAATTTAGTAAGGAATGGCAAGAATAAATCATGCAATTTCTAAAACTGGTCATAAATTGAACTGAAGCACGGTCAGGCAAGATAAGTTTTAGAACTAAACTGATCATGCAAAATGTTTGAAAAGAAAATAGACAGAACTCGACTTATTAAAATGGTAAGCCAATCAAATATTCCAAACAATATTTCACGTAGAATTAGCATAGATGGGAACTAATTAATAAACAAAGTAATATTGACATTATGAAAGTATAGGGAAATAACAGAATAACAGAAGTCAGAAAAAACAGAAATATTATTAAAATATGAAAATTTGAAAATATAACCAACATACTACCTAGCAAAAAGTGGAAATGTTTATTCAATTGCAAAAAGTTAAAAGATTGAAGAGAGCAATTTATCGACGTTTTCGGTACAAGCATCATTTTAACAATCAGAAACTTGCTTGAACTTGGAACGTTAATTTCATATCTGCTTAAAGATTTTTGAAATTGTCAAAGATAGGGTTTTTAAAACAACGTCATATCTAAAGGAACGAATAAACATGGGTGTAAATGGAAACAAGGAAATTATTCAAATTACCTGGCACTTTGTATGGCAAAACATCGTCGAGTAACCCAGCCTACAAATGAAAAAGATTTCACTCTTAGTATTTAATGGCAGGTGGGGCAGATCGCAGATGTTATCAAAGAAAGGGCTCTGGACTTTATGCATTGAAAGAGATTACGGAAGTTGGTTTAAAATGCAAAAAACATATCATAATGATCTAAAAAAGCTTGTTATTACAACAAAACTTTAAATCAAGTGACAAATGAAAGGGTTAATTGACGTGAATAAAGTTATGAACCAAGACCAGAGGTTAAATGGGCCAAGAACCTGTGCTCACGTGGTCATATCTCAGCCAATTTGTAATACCTTTAACTGATTTTGCAGGTTTAGCGGTACTTCATGATGCCTTCTCAGGTTATGGGTCAAAAGTTCAGAAATATATTTTTCTGACGTCGTCACTTTGGTACTCTATAAGATTGGTCCAGAACACCATCCACGCAGAACTGTATACTTACAAATGCACAAAGCTTTATTATTAAAGTACGATTCATTGCTTCTTATGTGCCACAAGAAAATCGTCTTTTGATGTCAACATGAGATGACAAAATACAGAACTTACGTCTTGGGCCTTCTTAGCAAAAGTGTGTGAACGAATTCCGAACTCATCCTGAAAGGTAACAGTTTAAAGATCATCATACAAATTGTGTGTCTCCCTTTCTTCCACTTGCAATATTCCTAAATGGGTCTACTTAAGCGGGTATTCAATAAATACAATGTGCATTGAAATAACAACTGTAGAAAATGACAGAAAATCTTAAAATTTCAAAACAATAGCACCGACTGCTAAGCAACAACAAGCAAGGTGTGTCCACTTTCCATAGGGTTAAATGGTCGTCGAATAACACTACTGATACGTACAACTATCATTGATTCTGTCACACAAAGCATACAAAAAGACCAACCTGTTCCTGTCGGCTCACTTTGAATGCTGTGCAAAGTCTGAAAAAAAATTTAAAATATCAACTTAAGTCCTAAATCTCATTGGAATTTGGACCTCCAGGAGGGGATCCAATGTACCGTAGAAATGCCATTTCCCAATTTCTCATTGGCCTTTATCAATTACACCAGAATTTAGCATACACCGACTGGCAAGAAGAAAGTAACCAGGGGGGGGGGGGGAGGGGTGGAGCTTCATCTTTTTGTCAAGTCACGTTGCCAACGTTGCCATTATATGCTTCAGGTAGCGTTAGATTTTTACCTGTCTGCGCTGTGTCCCATGGTTTCGTTTGTTGAAAATTCGGCAATGGCAGGAAGCTACAACGAAACACAAAAATCGTCAAAATGCAATAAAAATTACTGAGGTACGTGGTGTGGGGGCGATCCACAAAAGCGTACGAGACGCTCGCCCAAGACAAAAGGAATTGAAGATAATCTTCAGATACAAAATAAAATTAAATAAATTCATTTTAAAATTAAAACGAATAGATTGGTTTCAACAATATTTCCAGCTTTCTGACGAAATTCCCAGAATTCGATGATCGGTGTGTTGGTAAGAGAGAGGGTTAACTATGAACTGATAAGCAAGGAAAATCATAAAACTGCATTCAAGTACCTCTGGTACAAGATGCTTGGGCCGCAAGGATGCCAACAACCCCAGCTTCGCTCCCATGGTTTTTGCCTGCAAAAAGCCAACATAAACATCATTAATTAAAGTCGATTTAAAAATATTGGTTATTGCAGCTAAAGTCATAAATGAGTTTTTTCTAAAAGCAATCTTGCTAATTAAGGTATTCAAAATTTCTGATAATTGCTAATAAAGTTTTTCATATATACATGAAAGAGAATTGACCGAGTACATGATCGGGAAAGGAGAAACGTAGTTGTAACAAATGTAGTTTTTTTAGTTGTAACAAATGGCCTGTTTATCGATAAGCTTGGTGGAAAAAGGAGATGAAGGAAAAAACAAAGCAGTCAGTGGAGTTGCAAGAATATTTCACTAAAGTAGACGAAATTGTGATATAAAAGATTGAAAATTAGAAAAGTGCCACTGTACAATATGAAGAGACCTTTGGCATTTGCATCATCTTTCCTCGCATTGATCTGTTGAATTTGATTGGTACATCCGACATGAAATCGACACCGCCTGCGATCGCCGTGTCAATCATTCCGGCTTGCATGAAACCAATCACTGTAAAGGGATAGAATATCACGTGATAGTTTGATGACAGTGGGAATATTCTCTGCCTGAACGCTCGTCTTAAAATGCTCCGTTATGACTTTTATCAGGACTAGGAAATTAGCTTACAAAAGACGCATCTTTGTGCAGTATGAATTGATCAACACATGCTCTATGAATTTGAGATGTCATTCTAAACGCCCCAAATTTCAAATCATAAATACATTTCAGGCTGCGGTTACTTAGTACAAGACAATCTTGCAGTTGAAAAAGCCTTACTTGTAGCAATCGCCTGGTTGGATGATATGCATGCCATTGTCACAGTGTGTGCAGGGATCCGGTCAGAAAACCCGGCACTCAGCATTGCCTACGAAAATCAAAACAAATCAGACCTTTCAATGCTACCTACAAAAGTATTCAATAAATAACGTGCTTATTACCTTCATGTATCTTCATATTTACATAATAGTTGCCAGTTGCCGAACACGGAAGATTTAAGCTGAATGCGTTCTATGTGTTACAAAAAGAGTTTATCTCTTTCATCGCTTTCGTAGTGAAGATGAAAAAGTTGGAGCAAATAAGGCAATATAGAAGTAATACTTTGCACATCATGAATAAAGAACATAGCGAGAATTCCTACAACAATTTCTTTCAATCAACCAAGAAAAAGTGCTAAAAACGCTGGGTAATTGAATGGAACAGTGAAGAAAGAAAGCTTTGCTAACGGATGCTAGTTGCCATCTGTTTGAACGACCAGCCTTAAGCTTGAACGATAAGTACAGACAAAAGAGAGGAGGGCATACCTCACGTGCGATATTTGTAGTTCTAGCTTCTTGGATGACAGTTCCAATACATACGTAATCAATATCATCTGAAAAACATTGCGAAAATGCGTCAACTGTCGCTTGAAGGCAACACTGCAAAGCATGGGTATGAGTAGGAAATGGTGGTGCATTCAATGCTAAGTTACGACTATTGAGTTGCTAAAGGTTCAGTTGACATGTTCAGGTGTTATTTGCCACTACATTAATGACTTAATGTGATGTGCAAGACTGAAATTGTACTCAATATCATAACACTGTATTGTTATTTCTATAAAAAACAAATCTGAAAAGCATTGAAATGATTCAATAAATTCAAGACAATACAAGGTACATTTAACCAAATATACTTTCTAAAAGCCTTCAATTTATCTTGCATACTAACAGTTAGACGTCACAAGTAACCACCCTATATTGTAAGCCATTTAGTTTTGCAATATTTTTGCAAACAATCTCATTTTCTAAACATGCTGAAAATACTTCACCTGGCTTAAGAATACTAAATCGGGCCATGAAAACAGATTTTGGACCTTTCTATGCAACTGTCACAAGTCCTAGCTTGACAGTGTCTTTAAGCCAATCGCAAAGGTGATCAAAATATTAGGTTGGTGTATGATTCAGGAGTCAATAATGAGGTTATTACTATAAACACTAAATTACCTTGTGACACTCCAGTTTTTTTCAGTATTCCTCTGAAAAATGAAAAACAACTGGTTAGCTATAACAACAAAGAACTTCTTATAACAAGCAGGGAAATATATTATAATCCTAATATAGATTTGCTTTATTGATACTATTAAACTCAAGCTATCCAAACTATAATAAATTGATACACTAAATACAAAAATGTCCAGCGTGACAACCTTTGGGACAAATCTTTGTCTGAAAATTTCAAAAATATCTTAAAAAACTTTTAAGGAAAAAATTTTAAAAACATGGATACAAAAACAAATTGGAGTCCCTTTTGGTCATGGGTCCCTTAGTCATCCAATTTATGTGTCCTAAACTTTTATAAGTCACTGTTCTTAAGATGTATTTCAGGCAACTGCAGCATTTTAAAAATCAAACTGTCCTTTTACCTAATCTGTAACATATTTACGAATCAAAATATCAAACATGATAATTACATGAATTTCAACATCTAAAAGCATAAAAAATTATTACAAATACATACAAAAGTGCTTCTCTTTGTAGGTCATGGGGCA
Organism: Rhopilema esculentum; assembly: GCF_013076305.1. The sequence goes on from NW_027019597.1 coordinate 8,907,491, forward strand.
TCAAATTCTTGTATCTACGAAAGAAATGGCATATTTGCTTTAAAATTGTTTAAAAATGGCTTTCAAAAAAGCATACAGTATGTATGTTAAAGCTTTTCATCTGACACTCTTCAGAATATAAAACTGTTATTTTTAAATTGTTTCAAATTAAAACAAGCCTTTACAATGATTGTCACAAAGATATCTTCTTGTCTGAAATAAGATTGATATGTGATCACAAGATTGATATGTGACCTAGAGATCTTCTGCAATTGATCTAAATTGATCATAGTAAGTACAAATTGACTAGTTCAGTAATAGGAAAATATGTAAGCAGTGCGGGGGAGGTTCAAAACTATTGTTATTAGTCTCCCAAACAGGGCATTACTTTCAATTCTTGAAAGATGTAGAGTTGGCTTTTTCTTAAACTTTTTGAATTTGAATCAAATAGTTTGAAAGGGCGAAGGAAGTGCTTCTACATTTACAAAATCAGTTAAAAGTGCAACAAACAGGCTGAGACATGGCCATATCATTACAGGCCCTTCCCTCATCAAATCATAATAACATGGTCTCTGTTTTAACTCCAAGAACCAAATAAGAGAAACATGTTTTTCAACCGCAAATATTTCATGGGTCATAGAGCACTTAACTTTTAACTACTTATTTAGGGTCATATCAGTTCAACATGCTAGTGAAAGTTTGATTTACAAAAAATATTTGAATACGGTGCTTAATCAAATAATGCAGCAAAGAACAAAATGAGATTAGTAAAGTGGGTTTCCAGTCAGAAAATTCTATGATATAAGAACAAAGTTCAGTTTCAAGCATTTACAGATCTATCTGTTGCTAATATATGCTATTGAACATAAACTGAAGTATAGGATTTCTATGGGATTTCTACAAGTTACTTCAGTCTGTGTTAAAAGCAGTCCTGGCAGTATGAAATTTGGAAGCGTGCTGCTAATTGCATGCATTGAAAATTTTAAGCGTGCGATGGCATGCAATGTTGCCCTGTTGCCATTACTCTGTTTCCCTATGGGATGGGATTCAAATGAATCTGTTTTAGATTTTGAGTTTCCTAACCTAAGTTTTGGAATAAAAAAGAAAGTACGCCTCAGGAGTTTTAGGCATGTGTGGAGGCGTGCGTGTGCGATCACACGCCTAATATTACCAGCCCTGTAAAAGCAATGCTTCATTGAATAAATTGATGAAATATCACTTTTCCTATGGATTCATGACTTGTTGAACAAATAGGCAAATGGTAATAAAGTCTTATATATCATGAGGGTTCTTACTCTGTTCCTGAGACACAAAATGGAACCCTTGCACCATCTACCAGAACAATATTTTTGCCACCTGAAAAAGAAAAGAACCTTTGAGACCAAAAACTATTTGGACACAACAAACAATCTTTTAGTTGAGGCAATTGTCTATCAGTACACCCCAACATTGATTATTGCACTGATCAAACCTAACAAAGAGTTTTCTTATCTTTATATTCATCCTGTGATGACTTCAAGCCATATTTATATATATATATATACACTTGGTGAGCAAAAGTATTGCACAGGTTTGACAAATGAGTAATGGCAACCACGTTATAAACAACAAGACCATCAATATTAAAACCACTTTTATGAAGCCATTAGGCGTCTTTTTGTAGTTAAAAACCAATCAAATCAATTTTCAAACTGTTGGCAACACTTCTAATTTAAAGATTGAAAAAATTTACTTTTTCAAAAGTGAACAATTTTGACTTTTTATTGGACAGTCTTGCGGCTTTGAAACCTTTATGAGGCTTGCTGGAAGTTTGTCAGAAAGTTTTGTAACAGGTACTGTTTATTGTGACATGGTAAGTTCAGAAAAACATTTGCAAGATCACATTTAGGTGTTTGAGTACCAAGTTGATCATAAATGGCCTTGTATTTCGTGGAAAGTGGCATATTTTAAGCCATTTTATTAAGCCTACTTACTTTATTACAGCTACTGAGGCACCTGAGTGAACCTGCTTTTCACGGGAAATTTCATTGTAATGAGTTCATTGTAATAAGATAACACAAATTAGTGCAAAGATGAACTTTTTTATTGCAAATGTGTCACAGATATTTTAATCATCATGGCTCAATTTTTGTGATTTTGCAATTTTTGATATTGTTTAAAAATACTCAAAAATCAAGAATATTAATTTACTATTTCCAGCATCAAACCTCGATAAATCTTCTAACATATTCCAGTTAAAAAGTCATCTTATAACTTTTATGAAACTTGCTATGGCAACTTGAATTTTGGTTCGCTAAAAATTTTTGCTGCAGTGCCCCCATTTCTGTTTCAGCCTGCGCAATACTTTTGCTCACTAAGTGTATATATCGATATAGCCACACATCATTTTTAGGAACAACATCCAAGCAACTTCTTTACAATACTACCATATGCAGAAATATTGTTGCTGGTTAATAAAATAAAGAAGATACAAATGCTGTCTCTTGCAGGCAATAATTACCAATTAAATAATAATGTTGAGTGATACATACTTTTTTGTTTTAAAGAAGCTGATGCACTGAAACATCTTGTAGCAACTCCTAAAACATTGAGATGAAATGCATATAACATCTTTAGATAATATTTACTATCAAATTATAATCTGATATCCATAGAAAAGTCACATTTTAATTAAGAAATTAAATGTTAAGTAAAGCTAGGTCTAGACATTTTTTGTCGACTTTTTTCAACATATGTGGTTCAAAGAGGTGACCACTCACCACACCTATGGGAGCCAAGCTACAACAACACAAGACAAAACACATCAAAATGGCTTTGGCAGCACTTTAGAACTTAATCTTGATTGACGAATCCTATACTGGGGATCGACCATATACTGGGGCCCCAGGGGCGGCGTGGGGTGGTATTAAAGGTATTAGTCTAATACCTTTTTATTTTCAAAGGAAGGCGACTTATGGTCTCTGAGATTGCAGGAAATTTATTTTGCTTTTTGTACGCTGCCACTTTTTCACAACAATTTATCGATGCGACCAGCTCTATTCATATAGCCAAGCTATATTTGCTTTTCTGTTCGTTGAATGAAAGCTTTCCTAATCCTCATTGAAATCTTTGAAAAGTGTAATCCATGCCGTAATCAGCAGCCCTGGCCATGGTATTAGCCTCCAAAAACTAATACACTGCCCCGAAATTTCTTTTGTCTGTTGTGGTCTGCATGACGTGAACTTCTCTTGTTGAGCCATGGTAGAAGAATGGGTGAACAGCAGTAAGGTATTAGTTTTTCATTTCTAATACTACGAGGGCCACTGTCAGTGGAAGGGACGGTGGAAAGAGCCCCAGCTCTATTCTAAGGCCTCAGCTTATAGAAAAAATATTTCTGGAAATTAACTTTATGAATTTACAAAATGTAGCTGTACTTTTGCTAGCAATGCCTTTGGATGGATAATTTGATTGACAAAATTTAGACACTGAATATAAAGAGCAACAGTCATGAAATAATTTGTTTAAGCTAAAGGCAGTTGTAAAAGTTGTTTCGTATGAACTGTATGTTTTGTAAAACTTTGATTCTATATGACCGTAGAGTCACAGGCAACATTCTCACATTATTTCTCTCGGTTTCTCAAATCAAATGATACATCTTACGTTTTTTTGCTGCATTACTCTAAAGTAAATCGCTCGCTTTATCGTAATAGAATCTCATTCGCGGGCCAAAAGCCTCATGGTATTAGAATTAATGGGCTAATACCTTGGGGCTCCATTACTGGGCAGCAAACCGCTGTATCAAAACACGATTTCGCTCGAGTAATTTGCCGCAGCCATAATTCATTTGTATTTCGTAGGACCGATCCTTCACCCAAAACTAGTAGGATGAACTACATTACCACAGGGTCATCAGTGTCTGGGGGGAGACAACGGGGGCCAGTGCCTTCAAATAGTTTTGTAAGATATGGTATTGCCAAAGCTATTTTAAACCATCATATCGAAAAAGTCATTTTGCCCACCTTCTTAAATAAGAACATATAAGCTCCACCCCTGTTAAATAGTTTCAGGACCTTGCGGAGGGACCTTCTTATGTCTTAATTTCGGAGCCTAAATACCAATACTTTTCTACTCCCAGCCGCCCCTGTGGGGCCCCCTATACTGGAGAAAACTTTATCAACATTGCTCAACTGGGCAGTCTGTTAGCTGATTGGACTGGAGCCCAAAATGATATAACCTTGCCTTTTCATCAAAACTAGCAAATCTTTATCCATTCTAGACACGTTATCTCAGCTAAACTGAGCCTGAAATCCTCCAGAGAATACCAAAGTAAACAATGGCTGGAAAATATTCCCATTTGAGATTTTTAGCAATGCAATGCCAATGCGTAAGGAGGGTTTTCAAATGTGCATTTTTGCTGCTTTCCTAAAAATATTGTGTGCAATAGTTACAAGTTTGTGCCATACTTTTACATATACAGAAAATCAATAAGTAGCACAGATGTAAAATATTCTGGTACTTTGTCCTTTAGAAACGTTTATGTCATGGCAAAATAACTGAGCAATTTCGCGTTAAATACGTTCGTCAATAAACAATTCAATGTGCATCGAACTTTCTAACTCACCAAATACTTGCTGTGTCTTGTACCCTTTAAATGCAGTTGATATAAGTGTCCTTGAGGCCATTTTTCTGGAGAAGCGACACAAAACTCGTGCGTATAGGCCCAAAGTGACCGAAGGAGAAGCAAACGGACTTTGATCTTCAAGTTCCAGCCTCGCTTTTAATAAGAACAAGCGTATTGTGACGTCAAACAGGGCTGATTCAATTTCTCAATAAAATTATTATGATAGAATCTAGTGAAAACTCTGTCAATTGGCAACAAGGAAATATTGAAAGTTTTACTCTTATAATTGAACAATTCAATGGACGTATTCAGCAAGCATCTTCTACCCCCCATATTATTCCACAGTTTTTTAACTGTAGTTAGAGGCAGTGGTGTAGTGCTACCAAAAAAACAAGAGGGGCTCTTGCCCAAAATTTTGCGAAAAACAATAGCAAAAATAGAGATTTGGCAATTTTCGGCATCAACAAGGGAAGCTCAGCCCTCCTGAGCCTCCCTTGCTCTACACCCCCTGGTTAGAGGTTATAAAGCTCTCTTTGTTCAAATAACTTTTAATGTGAAAATTTTAAAGCAGATACTTTACAGAACTTCTGTTAATTTTCATTCTTTGTTTCAAGCTCAAGGAAGAGGCTGTCACATGAAACAGAGAGCGAGAAAGGGATGCTTTTCCTGTTCTTAAAATAACGTAACTTTTATTTTCTCCTCTTTTGCTTTTCATCGCCACTCAAAATTGGTCTCTCTATAAGATAAGCTTCCCTTGTTACTAGAGAGTAAGTTGCATGTGTTCTACATGTTCAATTTGGAGAGTTCAAGGGTTGTAGTCAGATAAGACGCAAGACTACACTGGTTAAACCCATAAAGGTAGCTACCTATAAAGCCAATGAGGGTTGCAAACATAAGTACAGGCTTCGTTGAGGGTTGGGGGTTTGAGCCTCGACGGGAATTTTTTAGTGAGAGGGGCGAGCCAGCCCTTGCAGTTTTTTGATGCAAAGCTAACATTTTGGCAAGCAACAAATACAGCATACCAATTGATTTTCATGATGAAAAATCAAAATGTGCTATTGGAAGTCAAGACTCTATTAGCAGGACGTCTAATTGTCATTTATTCAGTTTGGCATTGACCGTAAGCACCTTGCGAACAGTATAAGCCTCGTCTTTATAAACATATTTTTACAATACAAACTCTGAGCCAACCTTTGAGAAAACTAAAAGTCGGTACCCAAGGTAGCACAAGCTCTTGTACTTAAGTCTATATTTATATGCATTTCGCCAAAATTAGCTTAGGCAACGTTTTTGATTTCCCATTTTATAGATTGGACTCTCCCTTGAACCAAATTCTTCACAAGTCGGGTAAAATTTTCATCCTGTTAATAAAACAATTTGAAGATAGCATATTGCTGTACAAAAAACCTATTTGACACCTCTCCGTGTTGATTTGATATGAAGCACCAATTTTTGTGCGAACTGTATGACCTTCTTCGGGCTATCGTGACAGCCATAATCCGCATGGAAGGAAGCCAAAACTTCACGAAGGTAACCCTCAAAATAATGGTCCTGAGAGGACATTGCTAGCCTTCTATGAATCATGAGGCCCACGGAGGCCCACGGAGGCCCACGGAGGCCCACGGAGGACCACGGAGGACCACGGAGGCCCACGGAGGCCCAAGGAGGCCCACGGAGGCCCACGGAGGCCCACGGAGGCCCACGGAGGCCCACGGAGGCCCACGGAGACCCACGGAGGCCCACGGAGACCCACGGAGGCACATAGAGAACCACGAAGGGCCATGGAGGATCCAAGACGAATAAATAGCATTCGCTTTAGTACGTTGTTTTTATAGTTTCATTGTTAGTATCATAAATAATCATCAATATCTAAAAAACATCTATAAATAAAATTAAAAAGAACATGGTCTAAAAGAAATAAAAGCACAGCATAAAAACTTAGATTTATATCGTGTACAGAGGAGTTCAGCATTGGCGGCATGCGGACGTATAAAGCCAATGTATTCATTTGAAAACATGGGAAAATATCAGCAAATGTTTTCTTTACTGTAGGGGAGGGGGGAGAGGGGGTGTCAATTTGAAGAATTACAGTTAAGAGCATTGAGGCTTAACAAAAATACGATGCAAAAAAATGCTTACGACCATAGGCGGAAAACAGCCGTTGTTAGCCACCATTAAAAAATCCTTAACATTTTGCAACTTTTTGCTATTTTTGAAATTCATACGGGGGATGGGTTTGAAAATCGTAACAGAAAATTTTATGAGTGAGTCAAGGAATGGAGGTCTTGTTGTTGTAACAGGGGTGGATTTAAAAAATGTCAGGGGAAATGACGACGAAACAGCTTTGGCTATTAAAAACCACGCAGTCAGCTCGTTAACAAAACAACGGTGATCCCGATCGATATGAGCCCGCGTCAATAACTACAGACGCCTTGGCCTTTGTAATCAATGCTTAACTGTTATCTCTAGTTTTAAGATTTTCAAACAACGATAGTAAACACAAAATCAACACTTTCCAATTTTAATAAAAGTCAAGAGCTTTAAAATAAAACAGACACTAAAAATTACCAGGCTAAAGCTAAAACCACTAGAAGCGCTTAAAAACCTATGACATAACAAACTTAACAAAAACGTTTTTAATAGATCCCTTTTACTGGGGGTGGGGTCGGGTGTTTGGGGGCCGGGCGGGCTCATATGAACGGGAATTTTCCAATACTCAGCTGGATAGCAAAGGGTAAATTGTTGAAAATCTCAATAAATAGATAGGGGGTTTCAACAAAGAAATGTCATTTGAAAACACCCCCACGGACTAAGAACCCAGACCCGAACAAATAGGTATACTTAAATCGAACATATTTTCCCCTAAACATGTGACATTGGAACTGTTAAGATTTAGAATCACAGAACTGCGATTAGCAAAAAGCAGGAGTTCTGCTACGCACAAAAAGTTATGTTCTGTGTCATACGGCAACCAAATAAATGAATACGAGGCATTTAAAACAGCGCGAAACTATTAAGACTACGGGCTGACTGCAGCCAACAAAAATCAATTGTACATGATGCCCAGGATAACTGTATCAAATTTGCTTAAATCTGCTCCGCTGACATGACATTATCTCAAAAACATACCAAAGGAAACCAACCACTGATTTTTATTTATAAATTAACATGGCACCAGTCCAAGCAATCCCAAAATGCAATTCATGCGTTCAGTTGGCGTGAGCCGCGCCGAAAGGAACGGTGTCCCAATGTGTCAGTGAAACCTAGAGGAAGAAAAGCGTGATGATCAATATCTTTTTGGATATACTTTAGTTTAGTTATTTCTAACATACTTAAAAAAATCAATTACATATAACAACAAAGAAAAGAAGCTTTGTCGAAAATACTAAAAATCCTTGGTAATACTAAAAACAGCATTTCAAATAGGCAATTAGAAAACCTCGTATATTTAATACCTATTACTGGCAATGCGATTACGATAATATGGACGTAACGCAAGCTTATAAATAAACAGTGATTTCGCACATTTATTGTGCTAAGCTGTTTTTAGTACAGCTGTTTCTTGTCCAAGACAACCCTTTAGGCCCATAGCTTCCATCTTGGTATGCTACAGAGGCACGTCAGCATGTTTTACATGCGATTTAATATCCGAGAATTTTCCTCATTTCACAAGGGCTGTGAATCAACTTGCCTTAATTCCCCAACAAATGTTCAACATTTTGTTGTTAACAAAGAATTTCTGCATATACTAGATAAAAAAACTTTTATACTCACTAAATTATTACATTTCAATGTTCGTCCGGGCCTCTCGTTTCAGCAGCATCTTTCAGCGCCTAAAATAGCCACAAACATTGCCATCATTTGGGCTCATATTAGGGAATCCAGAAGGAAATTAGCACGGCTTCAAAAACGCTACACTCCAAAAACAGGGTCTTTAATATACTCTACCTATAGTAGAGTGTAATTGTTGGGGAGACAAGCAAGCATTTGCTCGAGGATCTGTTGCTTTTAAACTTTTGCATCATATGCACCTACGCAGCTAAAATCACTAAGGTTTTTTTTACATCGCATATTGTATTGAATAGGCCAGCCTCGAATCAAAAGACGAAGAAAACAAAGAGAAAGGGTGTAATGAGAATCAATATCTGGTTTATATGATGCGACCATGATATAAAATATTTTTGATAAAATGCTATGGAGCACCATGAGGTGTTAAGTATGTTCACCAGCTATCGTCCTAAGGCACATGCGCATATGATGCATTGTCTTAATTGGTTCCGACAATGGACAGAATAAAGGCCCTAAAGAAGTGAACTTGCCTCCCAAATAAGAATCATCAAGAAGTGCCTGCTTAATCGATCACAAGAATTACTTTGATAGTAATTGAGTAATATAAAACCATAATCCTCACCTGCTGTAACTCTTCGTTGATTTCGCCTTCGCCCGATATAACGATCTTCTGCTCCGTTGACGTCGTTATTAGCTCAGTGGTCTGCAGTAAGGTAATGAAGTTGCTATAATAAGGGGGTATATGCCATGATGTTGGCAGTGTTGAATGCAGGTTGCAACAATGTAATTGCAAAAGAAATTAAAGGGTATCTATCTGCTTGAGAGTCGAGGTAAAACTACCAAAGGTTGGGGTTGCACAAAGGCGAAGTCGTTGCAATGGCGTTCGAGGCTACTGGCTTTAATCTACCACAAAGTCGATGGATTCGCAATTGTTTTAAAAGTTGCTCATAAGATCAAGTCTCATCCTTTATCCTATACGTTTCTGTGCTGATAGCTTGTATGAAGTTACTCCTACCTACTTTTAAATGACAAATCTTTCAAAAGATATTTAACATATAAATAGAAGATTTTTACTTACGATGGTTTTCGATATCGTCGTTTCGCTTGTCGTAACAGAATCGCTACTAATCATTCGCTCAAATTCTTCCGTGGTACCCCCGTCACTGGCGATGACTACAGTTCGGGTTTCTACTTCTGGCGGGTATTGCTGCGTAGAAACGACCTCCCGCGTTTCAATCACCGTCGTACCTGTGGAAGGGGAGGTCGTTATGGTTTGGGTTACTACATCAGGGGGTGGTGTAGGGAACGTTTCGTCGGTGATGTCCATCGATGTGCTGGGTGCCGCATCCGAATGGTTGATGACATCGGGAGGGGGAGGCGTGATCACTGTTGTTGGAGTGCTTTCGGCAGGACAAACGGAGATCGTTTGCGTCGAAACTAGAACGTCGTCTTGAAAAATACAACAGGCAAAATGAATACGAGAACATTAGGGACGTTGTCTTAATTATGTTGATAATAAGAAGCATGTATAAGAGATTGTTGAAATGATAAAGACATCCTGATACATGGCAAAGAATGCTGAAGGAATTAGCTAAAACAGGGTGTACGGTACAAGGCCAAAAATCGTGCAATTCAAAGATACGCTAGTGACCCGCTAGTGATCCACTACACTAGGTGAAATTCAATACATCTATTTAGCAATGATGTAAATTGTTGACTGTTATGTCAATCCAGAGTTGTTCAACTTATCTCACCCAAAAATCTCACCCAAAAATGAAAGTGAAATAAAGATACCAACTACTGCTATATGCTTAAATTCATTTTTTGTCAGGCCGTTTTGGCTTTGAAAAAGTGCAGCTATCATAATTTACTAGCAAAAAATTACCCTTAGATATAACATTCAAAAAAACTCAAAGGCAATTCAAAGTCAATTTTTTTAAATGTTCATCGAAATATCAGAAACTTGTAATAATTTTGTACGGCTTCAAACTGCCTGGAAAAGTTTTTGCTAGAACTTCATTCAAGAAAATGTTTAAATGAACAAAAGATGTGCTGGGGCACACAGTCCATAAGTGTCTATAAATGGTGATTCCATGCCTATTTTGGCGAACTATGAAGCTTGTTACGAAGGGTCGTAACTCCTTCACCTACATCTTTGTTACGACAAAAACATCGCCACCGTTTTTTCAAAACAACAAGATAGGTTTACCTATTGTAGTCAGGAACTGCAAAAATCAAAGATTAGGATTTGTGTAGGAATTTTAGGTGGAATAAATTAAGGAGAAAATCGAAAATCGCAATTTTTGGATATGCCAACGATCTTATGTCACACTGTTAAAATTATGTCGGTGATTTAGATACTGATTACCGAGCTATCAGGCAATAAGTTATATTTCAACTTATCATTAGGAATGTTTTTGTGACATGATCAGGTTTTCAATCCCACAAGCCATGACGCTTACCAAGGGAAGTGGTTGTACCTAAAGATAATCCTAATTTACCACAACTGTTACCAATAATACGGCTTACATTGCATTGTTCAGAGCACTAAGGTACCTCATACCCTATCAACACACATTTATTTACCTAGCGACTTCGATCGCTGCTTCAGGAAGGCAGCTAATGTCGAGTCATACTCCTTCTTCAATCGGCCTAATTCGCAGTTTTCTGTAAGTGACATTTTTTTCGTATGTTGCCCTTCACTGGCTGGCTTTCTCTTTTGTGACTGTTTCTTAATTCTCGCAAAGGATCCTTTCGGCTTTCTGTCTTTGCATGGGGATTCCTTCACCGCAAATGCTTCATTGGTAAAGACATCGTCCTTGTTGTTATCTTGACTGAGTGGAAACGATAAATTGGGACACGAATCAAAGCGTTTCCGCTCTCTCGACCCTCCTTTCCCTAGTGGCTCCTCCCCAGAGTCAGCTTCAATCAGCATCTCACTAATTCCGGTTGCCTCGTCACGTGATTCGTTGATCCGGTTGTCTTCTTGCCCTGGACTCGTGCACTGAGGTTCCAAAGCCTCGGTATTCATTTCATCCGGTCTTTCATGGGATCGCTGCTCTGGTTCTTCCGATACTTCATTATCTGTCGGTGTATAACCTGCATCACGTGTGTTTTCGGTTAGATTCAATTCATCCTTAGATTCACAAACATTTAGCCCTACTCTCATATCCAATTCAATTATATTACAGTCATTCATCAGTTCGCAATCATTCATAAATTCAACGTCCTTAACTCTTTTCTCTTCATCCAACTTAAAGTCATTCTCGCCAATCTTTTGACTGTCCTTTACATCATCCGTGACCAATGTCTTGTCATCAGTTGTCTCTTCCAATGTCACACCATGACTTTCCTTTCCTACAACTTCATCCAGATGCTCCCCATTCATTAATCCTGGCCCTAATCGCTCATTTTTACAAATAGCTTCTCTAGGTGATTCGCCAACTAGATTGCCATTAACCAATTCCTTATTTTCGAATTCTTTATATACATTTCCATTGCACAAATCCTCCAAAGGCTGACTCTCAAGCCAATTCAAATCAAGCTCGTTACAAACACCATCAACGCGTATTTCTGAGCTTATGCTCTCCTCCACAGCTACATTATTAGCATTGGTATTGCAGTCCTTGTTGAATTCTAACCTGCAAGGATCGCCATTCGATTGTAAATAAAGCACAGAGGCTGCATCATCGGGGCTCAAATCCCCTAGAAATATTTCGGGAATGCAATTCTCATTTATTTTGATTCTCTTTCGGCCATGATCATCTCTGGGACGATGATCTTTGTCAAGGACTATCTCTGGTGCTGCAATATTTACGACTAAACGTTCTCTCGGATGTGCATCCTCGCGAATGTTCAAAAATCCGCGCTCTTTCAGCTTGAACGCGTCGAAATTCGAAATGCCGTCAAACGATTCAGATGCCCTGAAGCTCCTTCGCTGCTTCAGCACGACTTTCCCCCACAGCTGCTCCACATTGTCCTTGTCAATATAACCTATGATTAGGCAACATAGTTTTAGCTGATTTATTCAGGGCGTTCTTTTTATCAATTTCGTTTCGTCACATCTCTTGCCTCCTTTTGACTTGTTTAACTTTCCACCACAGTCGCAACCTTTCTACCCACCCCTGACTGAAAAAGCTTGCTACCATTATAGAAACACACAGACAGGGGCACCCGGATCAGGTTATAACAGGTTACACATATTTAGCATTTGACACTCCATGTTTAAAGTTTAAATTTCTACATTCTGCTACTTGAGTGTTGTTAAATTTCATTTGTAATCTCGTATTCACACGAAACTGAAGTCGAGGCGCGGATGAAGCATGTCTTTGAGTGGGCAACTTTGTAATTTTAAATTCTGCCCCAATGTGTTAGGTCTATGTGTCTTTCGAAGATACAGAACGATGTTATCTTGCACATTATCACCAAGGTTTACCCCTCGATCGACCATTCTACTACTAATTTCTTTGAATTTAGCAATTAGAGTGACTGCAATGGTCAGTGACGTAACGGCCTAAGGTGGTCAGTTCAAATACCAAGAAAGGGGAAACACATTCTTTATGTCCATTTATAGAGAATGCTCTGGTTTGGGTGAAGAAACGAAAGTTCCCCTTGCAAGGTGAATGCTTATGACATATGTCGATGATCTCGAAGCCTCCGTTGCGTCACTGAGATTGTAACAACTGCGCATGTTCAAGGCAATGCATACATTTATTGAGTTTAATATGACAATAGCTTTAACTCTACTGCTAGATTACAATTCACAATGATGCGAACTACTTTTAAACTATAAGAAATAACAAAAAAGTACTCAATCAAAAGCTTAAAAATTGCAACTTAGAGTTTACTTTGAGCATTACTTGCAGCGTTGGTCTTTGCACGCGCTTCACTACGAGGCAAGTTAAAGGCAAACACTTCCTGGCAGTCTAGATGTACTGAATTTATAAGTCATGGGTGTATGTAAACTCCCGTTAATTTTGTTGAAAGTTTAATTAGTTATAAGGATTTAATTGCAAATGATTATCAGATCAAACGCAAATCACTCCACAAACAGACTAGATCCAACACAAAGGGATATGTAAGCCATGAGAGGAATATCAACCATGAGAGGTATATTAACCATACATAGTTACAACGATGAACCAACATCGAAACATCGTAAAAAGAGATTACATTTTACTGCCAATCCAAAAAGGTCGGAAAGACTGCTTGAAATGTCATCACTAGCAGCCTCAAGCTGCAGGACAGAGAAACAGAAAGACCAAAGGCTCGAGTATAGGACCGTAAAGTATCAAAGCAGCTACTTTAAGCCGAAGCAAAATGAAACAGTTAATGTGAAAATATCCCTTGAAATGGGAGAGGAAAGAATGAAAAAAGATTATAAAGATTAAGGGAAAAACTGTGGCCAAAAGAATGTAAGGAACGGACAGAGAAAATGACACATAAATAAAATAATAATGAGCAAATAAAAGAATAAATAAGAAAAGAAAGAGTATTGGCTTGAACAAACTAAATCATGTCATTCTAATTAGCAACTAAGGCATGATAAACGACAGATTGAATCTGACAGTATATATATAAAATATATATAATATGTATATATATATATGACAGCACTCTAAAGATAGATGCTACATAGATAGCACCTTCTTGTCAATCAGGTTATGGCAGGAAAACATGTGGACACCAAGACGTGTAGGCCATTCTACCAAACAAGATTGCTTTACACTCAAAATGTAAAATTTCTCGGGGATCCAGAAAGAGGCAGTCACATGGCAGAAAGGCTTTAAGCACACCGTATTGACCACGTCCTAACTATTTTAAAGTAGGTTGTTTAATGTTTGGTTCATAGATAGCAGGAATGACGTAACATTCTACGGGCACTAGCTCCATGTTAAAAATTGCCAACGCTCTGTTATTTATTACTGCTAGTTATTGTAGGTAAAAATTTATTAGCTGTTAAAATAGGGGCGTATGTTCTTTGAGATGGTCTTCCCTTGGGAATTTTTTACTTCATTTCCTGAACCCAACTCAATCAAGTAGTTTTTTCAATATGTAGAATATTTATAATTAATCTGACACAATTTCTACTCTCCCCTCTCTTGGAAACACCAAAACAACACAAAGAACATACAACCCCAATGTGAGCTTCTGGTTATCTTTAAGTTCAAAAGAAGAAAAGGGAAATTAATGCTCGGGTCGGTTATTTTCCCGCACTCTCTATTAATTATGAATTAAAATATTAAACCTTAAGTTTAAGACGTGCTTTTTAATATGAGCATCAGTATTGGAAGGTGCAGTTAGTTAGTGTGCTTTTTCAGGCAATCTACTAAGCCAAGAGAAGGCAGGAGATAGCTGTTATGTGCAGTCTTTAAGTCGCAAGTCATGTGCAAACATTTATACGGGAAAAGATAGCGAGTTTTCATTGGCAAAAACCGTAAACAAAACTGCATAGAAATGTTTTGACTTAAAAAATCAAAATATTCAGTATGAATTTTGGAATAGAACCAATGAAAACTTGCAAGCTACAAGTTAGTGTTAAAATGTTAAGTGCAATTGTAGGAAACACATAGTTCTAAAATCTAAGCATCAATTGAAAGTTTACAAAAGTTAATAAGTTACAAAAAGATACATGTGGGTTGGAAATTGCAAAACAAAATTTGATATGCAATGTGAATTCGTTGGGCTATATGATCGAAAGTTCTTCAAAGTGCAACGAAAAATGTGTAAAAATTTGTGAAAAAAGCCAAAAATATGAAATGAAAATGAAAAATAATTTCTAAATTAACTTGGAATCGAAAAGATGATTCTTTTTTTCTGGCAAAAACAAAACATCCGGTTAGGAAGCAACGCAAAAGTGGCTCAGACTGACGATAAAGCTATTTGGGTTAAGGGACATTTTCAGATTTCCCTGTTAAAAGTGCCGGTTGAAATGTTGGCAGCTTTCGTTGGCTGAGAAATTTGGAGTGAAATCAAATCTGAAAGACCGAAAGATCGAAAGCTTGACATAGACGGGTTGTGAACGGAAAACATTTGTGAGTTATTTGTTGCACACGATGTTGATAAAGATCAACACGAAGAATCACTAAAACTATAAAACATATAAACATAAAGGACCAACGACATATAAATAAAACACTGCTACGAACTACCCAGACACTTGAAAGGATTTAAATTACAAGCTGAAAAATCGAGAGAAAGGTTTATTTGAGAAGGAATACACATAGAGAGGAAATACAGATGAGGCGACGGCAGATTTAGTGCCATGTTGTCATCAATGCCAATGTTTTTATTGGCAATTTTGCAATATCATTGTTTCCGGCACGATAAGCAAAAAAATTAAATAAGTATAAGGTTGTAGAGGCTTATGTTTTCAGAAGATGCTAACATATGATTTTTAAATACCAAACATAGCGGTATTATGATGAATAAATAAAAATACAAAACTGCCATACCTGATGTTGTTCTTTGCGTCGTCGGGGCTTCTGAATCAAAAACAACTGTGGTTGTTATCACTTCTGGGATCGGGAATTTGTTAACGTCTTCCGATTTATCAACGGGGCTTGATTCGGGAGACAGTGGAGCTGTTCTTAGCTCGCAGGCTGACGCAGGCCGTACCTCTGCGGTGGCTGCCTGACCTGACTTATCGGGATGGAAAATTACTGGTTTGGTCCTAACGGGAGGAGGCACTTTTGTCTTTTTCACCTGCGTAAAGGAAAGGGATAGGTTTGCTTGAGAAATTGTGGTTTGGATTTGATAGAGTCGATCTTTTCGGCGTTGGGGGAAATTTGACAGAAAATAGGGTATGCCAAACTCTGAATGCATTCTCAAAGAGAGAAAACTGGCAGGGGATTCTGGTTTTATCCCATATGACGCAAATGAAACTCTGTCAGAGACAACAGGAATTTGTGTCCTGCTATAACAAGAAATTACCTAGGAAACTCTTGAAACGGTAATCAGAATTGGTGTGGCCTAAAGGCGAAAAATCATAAGAAAAGATTCCTAAATCCTGAATGATTGTTTGAACTGTCATTCTCCTGTTTTGGTGAAAACTGACATTAGCAGAAGTTGGATAAATACAATACCTCTGGCCTCTCGACATTGGCAAAACTAGTAGATCGTGTGGGTACGACCCCCTTTGAATCATCAGCTGAGCTATAGACACGTGATCTTCTTCGCTCCTCAATCTCAACTTCCTCCTTGTGTTTAATGGTTTCATGCCGCCCAATCAAACTCTTCACGAAGCCATGCTCTCCTTGTTCCACGCCTGCAGACGAACACATTGCACTCTATAAATACTAACACGAAAAAACTATCTTTGCTACTCTGATAACTGCAGGATTTTAAAATATACTGCCTTGGGGTCGTTACTCACTCAGTACTTTCGTTTGACCATCTTAAGAAATTCAAAATCAATATACAGTTCCCTTTAGCCCTACAATTCCGCTTGAAAAATCTTCCCCCTTTATCTTTACAGACCTTGTTATTTTCAAATAGCCTTTCGTACCACTGCCCAATCAGTAACATTTGACCAACAAACCCAACACCCATTCTTAAACGATCCACTTCCTTCTTCATCCATCTTCCCATTCAGCTCACTACACACACCCCTCTAAAAAAACCCCCTCCCTTCCCGGACAAAACAAACTCAAAACATGAACGACATGAAACACGGTAATTACCTGATTCTTCTTTAAGAGAGTATTCGATCCTTGACTTTTCTTCCACAGGTTCTTGCTTACTGATCACACTTTCGTCATGCAACCCCCCTGACGAATAGGCACGAAGCAACTCCTCTTTAGTGATAAGCGGGACGTACTTCCTCGTTTTACGGGGCATCGTGCGTGCACCTGATCCGGGACTGTAATCAAAATCTAATTCGTTGCCATAGCTACGCCTTATGTACCCGCTGCTCCTCTCAGGAGGCGGGCGACGCACGAACTTGCGATCGAGGGTTTTTGCCTTTCGAGTGTCCTCAACCTAAAACAAATGGGGTTGAAATTACATTTTACAGAGAAATTTGAACTCAGTAATTGTTTTAAATGTAATCACGGGCCTTGAGGAAACCAACAAAACCTTTTTAAAGCACAGAAATAGGTCATGTTTTACTGGGGTTTGAAGAAAGCTTTTAGAACCTTTTGCTGGCACTATTCATCTACTCTAGAGTTAACTTGTCTTTCCCCTCAATTTTCAAAACAGAGAGCAGTTTTTATTATTGTACCTAAATGCAAAAAGGGCATACTTATGTAAGAAGTTTGAAAAGAAATCTAATACTTCAAGGAATATTAGCATTTAAATTAGTGTTTGAGAGCCACGATTGAGCGTGTTTGTCTTGTAAAAACTATGATCTGATATAAAGAAACTTTACCGGTGCAGAATCTAGTGAAATTTGTCATAAACGTTTTCTTAAGGAATTTTGTTTACTCTGTGTTATATGGAAACGCAATACAGAATGTTTCACGAAACGTCAAGGTTTTGGAGAATTTTCGGTAGCATCTACAGCAATCATAGTAGGAATGCTAATCTTTGAGTCTCCAGCTTACAAACCACACGTGTGATTTTTTCCTTGAATTTGAAGAAGAGTCGCCAACAATACGATTTACAGGCATAAAGCTTCGTTAAGTGGTGTTTTATAAATAAAGAATCAAGCAAAAAATTGGATCAAACTATTGTAGTATCTGGATTAGATCACCTGCTGTCATTTAGGGATATGATTCAAAGTAAGCTCGTTACTGCAGCGGAAGATATGAAGATTGCGGACATCAAACTAAAAATCACCGTAATGCGCTGATCTAGGACGGGGGTGTTCTAGATTAAAAATCAGCATAGATAGCACCATATTAACAAGAAATAGAAAAGAAACGAGAAAAGGGAAAAAAGTCATGAGAAAAAACGAAGGGAAGAGCGCAAGGGAAAGACGGCATAAAGAAATGTTAGGTTTACAATAACGATGTTTGCAAGTTTTACTAGTATATTTATTAAAGTTTAAAAGCGTAATTAATATTTTTGCAGATATAGAGCACTGCAATAAAGTGAAGTCTTAACCAATAATATGATAATTGATGCTAATTATGCAACTTACAGCAAGCGTGTCCAGGGACTGGCTCTTCTCCTCCTCCTTCAGAGCGTCCACCTCATCGTCGTCGTCATCCTCTCTCATCTCGTCAGGGTCATTTGATCGATTCAGCTCTTCATCCAACTCTCTCATAAATTGCGATGGCATCGGTGAAGTCTTAATCAAAAACGTATCCATACCGCGGATTCCAAACTCTTTGTCAAATTCCTCGTTGCCAGTGGATAACGAAATCTCTTGCAACTCCGGACTAATGCTCGGTTCTTTTGTGCCTCCTCCTCAGCTTCCATCTCTTTCTGTCTTTTCTCTAAAGCCTCTTCTTCCTTTCGCTTCTGCTCCTCCTCCTTCCATTTTCTTCTAAGCGCAGCTTCACGCTCATTTCTTGCTCTAATTTAGAATAGAAACTGGATTGACTAGAAATTCCTTTGATACAGATGTTACATTCAAGTGGTATTAGAATGGTATTCTAATTACAAATACCAGTCCCAAAATTTCAAAGTTTTAAAAATTGTAAATATCAAAAAGGATAGGAAATTGGATAAAGTTCCGAAGTTCTAGAGAGCGGAAAAACGAAAAGAACGCAGAAAATAGGAGAAATTCTAAATCTCAAAGAAAGTGATCTTAGAGGAGCAGAGGATTGCCCTATGAAGATGCGATAACGAAATCTGCGATAAGGGCAGAAACCCAACTATGATTTAAATTGACTTCCTAGAAGTAACACCAAATGACAATTGAATTAAAGGGAATCTTCGAAAGACGGTGAAACCCACCTAATTTCTTCTTGCCTTTGCTGTTCTTCTTCGATCTCTCTTCGCCTCAGCTCTGCTTCTCTTTCCTCTTTCGTCACTATTTTCACAGTTTCTTGCTTGTCAACATTGTAAACAAGCACTTTAGTCGGCGCTGTTGGCTCAGCTTCGTTTTCAATATCCTCTCGCATGAGAGGCTTCACAGCTGCACTTGGTTTCTTGGCAGAAGCTCTAAAAGCAAAATAAACGAATGAATTCCTACGAGATTTTTTTATCACTTAAAAAATAATATCCTGGATAAATTGCAAAAATTTTTCGTTCGTGATTGCCATCGTGTTCGTGCTGGTATCGTGTCCATGTAGTTAATCGTGTTCGCCTATGAAATTTCGTTCGCGGTGATAATTATAAGCTATGATAAGATCTAATACGAAGCGTACAGTGCGATAATAGAACCTGATACTAACCTGATGTCTGCAAGCGACATTGGCTTAGGCTCGGCCTCTTCATCTAGTTTCTGTTCTCTCTTATCTTCTGTGACAATTGTTTCTTTAGTGATAACGGTACTACGATCAGAAAAAATAAGTCAAGCCCTGGCTGCAACTGTGCTGGCGTCTGGAGCGAGAAATCTTGCAAATTGACAGGACGGGGGCATAATTAAACAGATTTGTTGCACTGCGTTTGTATCATCAACTAACAATTGAGAGTCTAAGGAGAAGCGCCGAACCATTAAATTCCGAATGAAAGAAATGCACATCACAAATCATCCCTCCAGGTTAACATCTTCCAAAAAATTAACAGTTATATATTCCAATATAATAAAAAATCAATTCGTTTCTGATTAAATATATTTCTATATTTTCTATATTAAAATATCCAATTGAAATGCAGATTCTGACGTCATAACAACTAATAACTATTCTTGCACGTCACCTAGTTTAGCAGTCACAAATGGTATACTCTGAGTTCGATCCGGATAATATAGAAGGCACAGTTCAACATGCTTTCCCTACACTATCTTCCATAACAGTAATGAATATTGTGTCTACCAAACAACAAAAAACAGCTTCTAGACGACTGACGAAATTTTACCTCCGTGGCAAATAGTAAGCGATTCTCGAAGTTATTTCCAGACATTCATGCATTTTTAATCAGTTGACGAAAAATACTCCCTAATCGAACAAAGGTCTTAAGATTAAGCTTCCCGGTTTTCTATTACTGCCAGTGAATAAACAGAGACGGTTTCGTTCATGTTTTTTCAGCAAATCCACCCAAATTTAAATGGAACCTGCAACAAACGTCTTTGGGGCAAAGAGTCGCTTGTTACTCTTAAAGAAATCATTTGGTAGTAGTTTAAAGCTAGTGAACATTTACGTCAGCAACCAGAGAGGCCGTACTTTAATAGTCTGTCTACCGATGCAACTTTGTCAAATTTTTGTTTGATTCGAAGGCAAAACGCTTCATTTACCATGTTTTCTCAGACCTGTTGTCCTGTTCAGGCTTCAAAACCGCTAATCAGTAAACGAGTTTATCGTGAACATTGCAAAAGTTCTGATAATTTTTGACAATAATTTGTCTGGCTATGCAAAGAAATCATCAGTTTAAAGATTTCGACTAGGCCATGTTCATAATCCTTTCACCTACTGTTTTCCATATCAAGTTTAAGGAAACACTCTTCTTTCTACATGGACTAGTTGAAAGGTAACACAACAAATCGTAATCTTCGCCAGTTGGTTTTCATCTTTAATATATACAAATACGATTTAAGGAATTGTAACAATAGCAGAAAAGCTGATAAACAACTTACGTAACAATTTGCTGATTGCTATCATCCTCAAATTTCACTTCCTGCTTTACTTCCTTCTCGGAAATTTCAGGCGATTCCTTTCGGGTGATAACAACTGTTTCCTCCTTTCTCGGGCTTTCGATTGGCTTCTCTTCCATCACATGCTCCTCCTCTTCAGTGCCTTTCCGGATAACATAAGTAGTCTTGGTTGTTGTAGTTGTTGATGTTGTCGTGGTGACACGCCTTCGATACCGCTTCGTTGTGCCATCTGGCAACACCTTTTCAACTATAACCCATTCCTTTGAGAGGAATTAAATCAAGAATTGATACTTTGATGAACTTCAAGTTATCTTATTGAAATGGATTATTCATTTTAAATTATTCATTTCCTTTTGAGTCCTTTATGACCAATCTTTGTTGCTTTAAGCTAAAACTGTTCTAATGTCACCAGAATCGACAGGCTAATACCAGGCTAGAGATCTAATGTTATTTACCTCAAAATATTTCCATCGAAATTACAACATTTTATTATATACATCACGCATTTAGAAAATTATCTCTATGAAAGAATAAGCCAACTCAGCGCAATGATTAAGGAATGTTTATGCAAAACATTTGCTGGCATTGAGAGACCAGCAGAGACCAAAAGCACCTTGAATCGACAAGGTCTGAGACTAGGATAAATTAACAGCCCGCAATCATGGAAAGACAAAAACAACTTACGTTCGGATCAAATTTGTTGTGATCCGGTTGAGTTTCATCGATTTCTATTTCTTCGAAATCTTCTTCCGGTTCCTTATCCTTTACATCCGGTTTCTCCTTCTCCGCAACAACCGGTGCGCGAACCAGTCTGTTTTTCTCTGATTTAATCCTAGGCCGTTTGCTGGGCGCGCGGGAGAATTTGCCGACGGCATTGCGCTCATGGAAACTTGGATCACTTCTTATTTGGTACAATGTTCGTTCGCTACGGAAAATAATCGATGAATACTTCGGGTAAGAAACAAGGGATATTGGAGGGCAAGAGAGTGTATCACACTGTTTCAAAACGAGGGATAAGGTTTATCTAATCAAATTGATTCTTGTTTGGTTTGTCACTGAAGCTTTATGCAATTTCCACTGCACAATCATTTGTTAGGTAGTTCATTCATGCTAAGTTCTTGCTATACCATTATGCGAAAATTTACTCCTCTTTGTGGCACTAATTTTGATTTGCACCAGATACCCTCTAGTGATTGCAAATGTTTGACATTCCACGGGTACAATTTGAAGAAAAGTGTTTGATGAATGATGCAGTCAAAAGATGGCTTACCTGTAACGGAACTTTGATCCGATCATCAACGAATCAGCAGCCCGCTTTGAAGGGTCGGCGTTGGTCAACCTAAAGAGAGTTAATAATCACATGTATTTTGGATTGCAACTGCAACCATCCCAAGTTTAGTGAATAAGAAACAAAATAAGACAATAGTCCATTTTCCAAGGGTTAGAAGCAGCCAGCAAAATCATATTTCCCCGAATAAATGTAATGAATGTAAACAAGACCTTGGATCTAATGATTAATGATCCGATTTGAGGCCGATTTTTAAGGCTAAGAGCCAGATTACAAATGCAAGCAATAGTTCGACATACCTGAAGAAGGAATGATGCTCAATTGCAGATATGTAAATATTCTTTGCATCCCGTCTTTTGTGCATGGAGAAGCGTGGGTTTTTTCTTTTCTAAAACCAAACAAATTCAAAACGCTAGAAACAAATTGATGTTTACAGAATTACAAAGAAGCTACTTTTTACTTTTCTTTCTTCGTCAGTATACTAGAGGAAAACAGACTACCAGGTATTTTAAATGAGCTTCTTTATTAAAAGGAAACATAACATTTTTTCACGGAGAAAATGGAGCACGTCCAAAAACTTATAGGACTTGAATTTTGATTTCCAACGAACAGATGTCTTTATAAAATGTTTAAAATATTTTACTGCTAAGTTTCAACGCAGGGACGTTGCGCTTCAAACGGAAGAATCTTCTGACTATGAAATATCTAGCTGTAAAATTTCCGTGAAGCTTTTAACTAAAAAAATTCGGCTGAAATTGGTAGTGTTTTTTAGAAATTCCACAGAAATGTGTGAATTTAAATTAATTAACAGCAAAAAAACGTTTGAGATTAAAAAAACAATAAAAGACCCACCTCAGATGAAAATAATTTAAGCATGAACTTTTTTCTTTTGTAGGCAACCAAGTCGACAGCTCGCCTGACAGAAACAAAAGGGCTTAAGACAACGATGAATTGGTTGAATGAAACAACAATTATTATTGGCATTGCGTACTTCATTGCAAATATCGATGTTACTGTACTCTACTTTGAAAAATCTTGACAGGAGCTAATGACAAGGCTCATTACAGTGCAACATCTTTTAAGCAATAGAAGTTATAAATATCAGATTATACTATCAAAGATTCAAACCCAAATAAATAGTTTATTAAGTAGAAAGAAAAACCTAAAAAAATATCGCAGCTACATTTCTGATTGTAAAGTTTCAAAGGGTATATGTCGCAATGCAAAATAACAAAAACAAATGCAACAAGAAATTTGTTTAGTTGCTTTTCATTTCTATTTCATGAATTTTTACAGCCGTGTAAAATCCATCGTCGACTCCATGCTTCGCACTCAACAATTAGGTCATTGTACTGCACTAGCCAATCAGATTCACAACACGGGCCTTTCAATATGTCCTATCTTAAAGGAAGAATGAATTAGTACTATCATGCAAATGCCCTCTGCGAAAATATTTCCTCAAATTCTGAAGAATTTTTAGATCGCTTTCTTCTGCGAAGGCTATGAGATGTCCTGCTTTGATAATCATCCCAATAGCAAATTTTGCAAAGAATCAAAACACATTTTGAAAACTGCCAAATGTAACCCACCAGCCATAACTATCAGTAGGTTCCCCGTTTAGGTATACAATAACTCCTTTGTGAGAAATCCCAACTTCTATTGGCACGCCTTTCTTATTCTGGAAGAAAAAGGAATGGTTTCAAAACTCAGCGGAAGAAAACGGGGCAATGACAGATAGCAGCAGATCAAAACACCTT
Organism: Rhopilema esculentum; assembly: GCF_013076305.1. The sequence goes on from NW_027019597.1 coordinate 8,931,544, forward strand.
ATGGCAAAGTTACGAACTGATAAAAACCTCGCAATGCGTCTTGCTTGAGATACCAAAAGTCCACAGAACAATATCTAAAGTACACTTACTAAATAAAGTGAAGTTTATCAAGTTGTTTGGTCTAGAAATCACACTGATGTGTAGAAAACTGCAAAACCTTCTCAGCACCAAGCGGCTGTAAAACATTAGTTGGGTAAAAAATCCCTCCCTTAAATACTGAGGTTAGAGAAACTGACGCACATATCTTAATTAGGTACCAGACAATCCGCAAAATGTTATGGCAAACATACATAAAACATGTCCCCCTGACAAGAGGGCAGATTATATCTATCATCCAGATCGGAGAAAAAAATTACAATCCAAAACGAAAAGCTCTTACCCTTGCATAGTGAATGTCCACTCCATATCGTGGCGTGCGTTTAGCAACCTCTAAAAAATTTAGTTCAGCTTCTGCAGGGTTTTCGCCCCTAAAAACAAACGCATTGTCATAAGACTGACGGGAAGCTAATGCTTTCACGGTCAAACAAGCTTAACCTAAAAATGGGCAGACTCTTAGTGTTGGAATTACCATGCTTTTTTGATAATATACACAAAAATACTGCTACCAATTTTTCATTTTCATCAAATTTGAGCAATTCAGAACTTTGCAAAATAAACAGGGAATCAGGCCAGAAGTGGCAAGAAAAAATCCTGGCAACCGTTCTTCAAGAGATTCCCCCCACAAAACAACAAATCTTGTCAGCATGATGAATTAAAAGCATGTATGGTGACTGGCCGAGTCAATAGTGCAAACGTTCTGCTATACCTGTGTTCTTTGTGAAGATCCATGACCCTCTTAATGAAACCCTCTTCCTTCTCCACCTGGAAGAACAAAAAATAACAATAAATGATCTATACAGTGTAACCAAGCATTATTCGAGATTCTTTATAAAAACCAGTAACAAATTCAAACACAGTAATTTCTCATCTGCTTAGGCGATTTGCTGCTAGAAGTAAAATTATTCCCCAACTGATACATTTCTTTTTCGTTTCATTTTAAGGCAGTTCCCTAGAAGCTTTTAACAAGGGGCTTCAAGCTCAGAGTGGAACAAAATTGTCTCATTCTGGGACCAGAATGGAGGCCGGAAAAACTTTTAGCTCTACAGTAGTGGGGAAGGTAACTTGAATCAAGGATTTTGGCTTGTTAAGAAACCAAAATTTGAAATACCTTGCCAACTACTTAGAAAATTAATTGTATCACGTCATTTTGTAAAAATGTTTGAATGAGGATTTCTGCTGAATCTCTTCAAATAAAACAGGTTGCTTCAAAATCTTTATTTATCTTGAGTTTGGCCTAACACTACAAAAAGCCCACAAGCCCTATTCGTCTTTTGCCATTTATGGAGACATCAATATATGAATAAAATACAATAAAATTTGGCTTCAAAAAAAATTTGCCAAAACGAAACACGCAAAGTATCTTGACTGAATTCTTATGCATCGAAATTTTCTCTGATTAATTAATGCAGTTGTACGAGCTGATACAACAATCAAAGTTTCATTATTCCTTGACTTTCATTTTGACAGCTCTCTCTGTTCAAAAGTTTTGATATCGACCTACAAATTCATCCAGTTCTTCATTCTGAGAGTTTAGCCCTTTGGTCTGATATGTTTGCCCCCCCCCCCTGCCTGAGTAACGCCACGTTTGCGCATAATATCAAAGATGGAAGGAACTTAGAAACATGAAAAGCGTGTGAATCATTAGAAACAACGAGTAATCAGACGACTTTACCTCCGCAGGCCCAAGCTGATATCCATCAAGGTAATCGCTACCATGCTCATTAAAGTCATAATCTCCAAACTCGGCTAAAAATTGAAACAAGATTTGTAAACACCAAAAACCTCAGTACTATAAATATTACAGAAATGGTCAAAATGCCATCGCAAAGCATAGTTATGAAATTGATGTTAACAGGTTTGACGAACAGTGTTCGATGTGCTGAAAAGACAGGGGTGCCATCAAAAATATTAGGACGTGGGCTGTGCTGTAGGCAACTTCTAGAAGCCACACCCGCGACCACACCCAATATCTATAAACTTGCATGAATGTTACTGTTGTGTCATGAAATCATTCAAATTACTCAGGGACTCAAAAAGAAACTGACAGGAAATTGCTTTACAGAAAATCTAAAGAATAATAGAGGGTTGCCAGCACAGAATTCCTCCAGGCTGAGCCCCCCTCCACGAAATATCTCCTAATTTTGACAAGGAGGCTGAGCCTCCTTCCACGGCACCCCTATATTTATCAGTTGCAATTCTGATTTTCGGTTCCATTCCAGACAAGGTGTAGTTATATTTGTAAAAACTATTGCAGGCATGTGAATTCTGTTATTCAGAACCATTAACAGCACTTTAGTGATGGAAGATTAAATTTTGTGGGCGCTGGTATAAAGCTATATGTACACTTTTAGGAAACCAAGGAATTTCTCCACAGAATCTCTGAACAAACAATTTAATGCCGCCTCTTGAGAAATTCTCAAATCTCGGTATTTGAAAATTTTTTTACCTGGGGTCCTTTAATTCATAATTCACAAAGTATTTACAATAACGAGCGTGATTCCTTCTATGTGACTCAAATCTTTTCAGAACTGCCATAGTCTATATATAGCAGATGTTGCCTTCTGCTTGGAACACTTAATCACGCATGTTTATTCATAAAGGGAATATTGATGTGCGGGTATACCTTGAGCTGTAAATGATCCTAGTAAAACGTAGGTTCTTGTTGGACAATGAAGCCTAGAAATGAGAAAAGAAAACTTAATTAGAACATATAGACTAAATATCAAAATATGCTATGTGATGCCAAAGATCATTATCATCATCAGGTACCATCTTCTATCAGAAGGTACCATGGCCCTCCAACTATCACAAAATCTGAGTTTTAGTTCCCCATTCATGTCCTGTCGGAGCATGCCACTGCCCTGATGCCAAACATGCTGGCTAAAATATTAACATTTGCAGTATATGCAATAATGAAGTTTTGTGTTCCTTGAGGTGACTTTTGTACCTTATCGAATATATTAAATTTCTACGTCATAGCAAACAAATTCATCTGGTTCCTAGGGAAGTCCTAGTGTCATCGCCATTAGTTCTTCACTCAATATTCAAATCACCCGTTTGCCTAACTTTCAGATAAAAGTGTTGAGAAACTTAACGTACCTTCCATATACAATGTCTTCACGAAGTTGCAGATACAGCAAGTATCTAGGGAATGGAGAAGTCAATTACAAAAAGGGGAAGTCGTTGTTAGGGGAATCTACGTGACAGGGACGTCACTTAAAAACAAAAAACTACAGATTTATAAACCGAATCTAAAGGAAAATATAAAAACATAGGAAGTAAAATATACTGTCGACAAAACAAGACTAGTTAAAATATATACAAGATTATTATAAAGTTCCAAACTATACAGGATGGCCAACCGAAAATTTGACCACAAGGCAACTCACAAGGAATTTCATAGTTAGAGAAAGTACTTAACAATTACAATAAATTCTAAGACCTATAAGTATGGCTATCTATAACTGGTAGCGTTAAACAAACAATGAGTAAAAAGAAAAAGGAATAAATGAAGAACGTTGAACTGATTGGATACCTCGTATATTCGTCTAGATGTTTTCCTGGTTCAGGCTCATAAAATTTTACAGCAAACTGGAACTTGAGCTCGCCAACTAAAAAACAGATGGATGGTTTGGTAAAAAATCAACTGAGAAATACAAGCAACAACGTTTAAATGAATATTTGGAAAATAAGTTTATACTATTCATTGTTAGTCCAATGTTTAGGTCATTATATGGACATAATTCGAAAACCGACATATTTATTGGCACACGAAATGTCTGGGACATATTTATACAAATCAATATAAACAAAAAATATATTGGAAAAGATAAATGAGAATACAGAAAAAAGGACCAAGTAGTAAAATATTTGGAATTGTTGCTTTGAGCCACTAAATTCTATTGCCTAAAATCTACATTTGGTGAAAAATGCTTTGAAAGCTTTGACTGTAAAGAAACTTTTTCTAAAAGATTGAATAAAGAGCAGAAGTCAAGTATGATTGATCTGATGAAAGTAACAATCAAAATCTCCTTTATTAGCACTGGTATTGAAAGTTAACGATCTGCCACAGGACAGCTTTCTTATAAAAAATAGGTATAAAAATTAGGTAGTTGACAATATCAAGTATGCCACTGAAGGATAGTACTTGCTACTTCGTCTGAGAATTACATATTGTCTACGTTTAAAGTTCACTCTCGGGTGAACTTTATCGATCCTTTTGAAAGTTGTAGCAAAACAAGGTCAAACAAGCTTTAGTGAACAGACCAAAAGATGTGGACGATTTTGGGGGAGTTAAAAGGATTTGGATAAAGAATCTGACAAGAAAATCACTTGAACATTCAAATGAGCCTATTTAACAGCGATAATCTATTGAGATATGAATGAATAGATATGGATGATGATTAAAACAGAAACAGACAGCCGACATTTTATGCAATTTATGAACACTTGCAAGAAACAAGATTGTAGCTGGACAAACGAGCCGGATCTTTTGTCTCACCCCCGGCAGATCATGAAAAATTGATACCTCGATCAAACACTGATCACTGTCTTCAGGGGGTCGATATTCAGAAAACATTAACAGTAGGATTGTCTGTTTACAGCATATTTTTGGCAAGCAAAAAGAAGGTTTGCGTGGCTACGAAAAGTTCAAAGCAAAATTCAAACATGATACCGAAATTATGTTTTTGGAAAGACAATGCGGTCAGAAGCTTTGGACTTATGGCTTGAAACATTCAGTGCGTTATGCAACGTCGTTGGAAACAGTACATTTTTAAGGCCTGTTGCTATAGTTAATCTCCAGGACGTCTTATATGATGATAATGCGATTCGCTTCATGTTTCTCGACAGACAAAAGAAAACGAGACAAAGAGATCGATTGAAGATGAGACCATCAATTGACGACAACGCTGTTCTATCGAATTTTCACTGTCTAACGATAATATTAGTAAACTCGACTCACTTTTTAGCTGTTTCTTGATCGGCTTGCGGTGTTGCAACCAGCACTGCAAAAAATGGGAAATCGAATGAGCTGGAGGCAAAAGCAAAACAGTCCAATAAAAGTAATTCTTTTATCAGTTTGAAAAGTAAATGATCAGATAAAAAGAATGGATGAAAACTTATTCCAGGACAGAAGAAGAAAGTGGGGCCTTTAATGTCGTACAAAATGGTCCAAATACGATTTTGCTGCATTTAGAAAAACAGCTGAAACTAATCTAGAGGTGATATTTATCGAGACACAAGCGGAGAGAAATCCTTTTAGGGAAACACCTATAACGTCAATTCACCATTTCCCACCAGGATCGTATGTAAAAGCCCAAAGTTGTAAATGATTCATAGACATTAAAACACGTATACGCCAACCATCTTTGAAGAAGAGTTGATAGTACATAATTTTTAACATTAAGTTATTAGATAAAAGAAATTCAATCATTAATTACACACTTATGTGCAACTGAATATGTGAGAAATATTGAGAACTGAATGTAAAGAAACATCAGTACCTTGGTTGGACTGTTGTCCTGCACGAACCGTAGGCCAAAATATTCCTTATCAACTATGTCTAGATTCTCTACAACTTTTGAAAACAGAACTTCTCCATGCGAATTTTTCTAAAAGATAAAACGATGCAATTGTGAGACAGACGACGAAAAAGAGGACGCAAAAATCGATGAAAAAAACGACGGGATCCGATAAACCCTGAAACTGAAAAAAAATTAAAAAATAAAAAGGGAAATTAGGTTTACACGAATTGCAGTCGGTTTCTAAGTATGAAGAAAGATAAATATCACGCCCATTATATTGGATGGGCATAAAGCAAAATTAAAAATCGTTTTAATCGTCAGGCGAATCTATCTAAGGCACGCAAGCTAATTTCTGGAACCAGAGTGCCAAGCAGCCACACACACTAATATATGGCATTAAAAAAGACAGTTGTTATTCAATGAAAAAATTCTGGAACCAGATTTCAAGGGTACGTTTCTTTTCAGCCACACAAATATGGCCTCAAACAATACTAGTCGGCTAGAACTTTAAGAATGCTAGAATAGCGCTTTTGCTTTGTTACAGAACAATTAAATCGCTGGAGAGGATTCGTTTGATAAGATACAAGTTCTGGATCATTATGATTTTGATTCTTATGAATACAAAATATTTCTACCAATATTACATCTGGTGATCTTTTTCAAAATGGTATTTCGTTTGTAGGACGATCATGTTGATCAAAGCACCATTAGCCTAAGGATTCTAATCTTACCCTGATCCTGAAATCGACTATTACGGAATACTTTTAGAATTAGGCTAATCCCAGAGACTACTACAAATCCTTTGAGTACATTAAACCAAGGCGATTGTTGGGTCTTCGCAAACATAATATACAGAGCACTGCCAAGCGCCCGCACGCTCTACCACCCATTGCTGGTTGTTCGGTGTAAGAGTGCTCAAATGTTCACAGCAGAAACAAGAACGGCGCATTGAACAATGAAATTGAGGGGCCATAGGTTAAAATAAATTTGTATTGATATCGGATAAAAACAAATTGTCTTGCTGGAAAATGGGTGGCAAGGTTCCCCTTTGCCCTCTACTTGGCAAGGCACATTAAGTATCTTCTTTCGGTGAATATTAAAAAGCTGCGAAGCCACGAGAAAGAATAGGAAAAGGGACGAGGACTAGGGCAGTGAGGCGTCCACACGTCACTGTTACCCTGCCGCTAATGTCGAGGATAATGGCGTTGAGGAAAGCTGTAAAAATTTTCAATTCTGTATCTCTTTGTTTTAACAGGTCAAAACAGCCCCAGACGACCTGTAAACAGTTGAACAATAAGAAGCTCTTACAAAACCGGGTCTAGACTCTTATGCCTAGGCGATGTTCTTATGCCACATGAGCCTCGATATGAAAAACCAAGTTCCGACGGAGTGGAAAAGAGACTAAAGTTAACAACATATATGGGCAGCTTAACTAATTACAAAAATATTAAACAGGAATTCATGGTTACGGTAAAAAAACATTCAATGAGAACTCTCGTGTTAAGCTTTCAAGCAGGCAAAAAATGCAAAAAAAATCAAGGTCTTTGTAGACCATTGTAGATGCAAAAAATGAGCTTGTCTTTCAAATATGGGATGGAAAAATGCTTAAAATTGTCAGGTGAAAAGAGGTGATAACTAGAGGCGATTCGATTTCGTGATTATGGGTAGTTTGTTGTTCTGACATCACAGTCACATAACTTACAAAGCAAACAGGGAGCAGGTCTTTAAGCAACGCTATGTATTGCAAACAAAAAAGAGAAACTGACTCTTACTGCCAATTACAAACAAAAAACTCAAGCACAACAGTCCAAAAACTCAGTACGTAGCATTAAAAGCTTCAGATGCCCAGGCTATTATTCCTGCTCATCAACAACTATTCCTACTAGTAAAATACAGTAATCTTGTACGAAACCTTGTGAGCAAAATGTGCATAACACAAGGTGTTCTCTAGGTTCTCACTTAATATATGCTTAACACCAGTTGTTTATAGCATGTTTGTAATTAACTCGCAGTACCATGAGGATGCTTTGTAGCAGGTGTTCAACACCATGGGTGAAAATGGATGCTTTCTCCCAAGTATCGTATTTCAGTGGCCTAGCGTTTCGGGGTGCCGCTAGCCTCTCACTGAAAAAAGCCTCAGCCCGAAACCCAATCTTGCCAGTCGGAACTGGGGTTATCGAAGCCCTTGTCGGCTTTAGCGGGAAATTCAAGTAAATGTTTGCAAAACACTAAGCAACAACGGAAACCTTTTTGCAAAATTTTTCCAATAGGGCGCCCTAGATTCCAACTGCCACAAAGAGTTTGCAGCATTTCTGTTAGGCCGTCAAATAATGTCAATCTGTCGCACCCGGGCAAGCTTCATAGTCGACTGGTATCGACAGGTTGCTTTTTAGGTGTTTTTCTTAGCAAATAATCGCTTCATTGTGACAAACCACTGCATATTACGCGATTGAAACCGCAATTTTCATATTTAATCATCACGTTACGTTTCAGTTTTTTGGGAAGTTGTTTTTACTAAACAAACATTCTAAATCGGACAGCAAAAGGGGCGGAGCTCAAGCAATATCTTACAGGGGGTTCGAACGAAAAGTATGGGCGTGGTAATTTAGTTCTGATGCACAGGTTTCTCCGATAGCTTTTGGGTTGATAAGACTTGGGGCTGGGTATGTTTATCCTAACATCATCAAGGCTTACTATTCAGTATAATTTAATTTTGCCAAAGCAAAGCTTCTTTGGGCTGGCAAATGTACAAGTATGGAAACAAAGGGTTCCACTAGACAAAATTTATGAAGCCATACTCTTAAAGCTAAAAATCTTAAAAATTTTCACAGTTTTAGCCAAAAAATGGTATGTGTTGTGGGTGGTGCTGATTGGGCCAAAAAAGTTTGAAAATTTACCAAATTGTTGAAAGTTGAGGGTTGCGTTTATCACTTACAAACTGCAAAACCTTTCAACAACAAGTTAGCAAGTACTGCAACCGGAAGTCAACAATGATCACATGACAATCTCAATGCCATATGCCTAAATGGTAGTTTCTATAAGCCTAAAAATTATTCTGAAAAAATGATGGTGGCCTAATACAATAATGCAATGGTGGACACTGGGGATGGGGGGGGGGACATTGCCACTTAAATTATGGAGCACAATGGTCTTTCATTCTAGAACAATGGGGGAAATGTGACGCCATCTTTTCAAAAAATTAGACTTGCCCCCCCCCCCCACCCAACACATTTGACCTGCAATAATGGTTCATATCAACTGTTCATTCCACCACCACCAGGAGTATTTTTCTGTCAACATGAAAGATAACTATATACATTAATTGCCAACTCCCACACTTACATACATTAAAAGGAAAACATGGCTTGCTAAGTTGCCTTTGAATCTAAATTTCATTAATGCAGGGTGTTGTTAGAAGGGACAACTGCTAGTAAATATAAAAAATTTGTTTTGCTAGAAATAAAGCCAAGAAGTGGGTGAATCACAGCTGACATCAATTTGAAAAGCTACTTATGTTACAAGAATGGCAAAGTTGTATTACTTTCTTCAAATGATACTACTTTGGTAAAACAGTATGCTTTGGCATTACAGGGGGATTCTTTTCTTGCCAGCAATTGACTTTGTGACCAAGCCAGTTCTATTTTGGCAATTCTTATTCAGTGCCAAGAAATCTCTGTAGTATTTGGCAATGGTAATTTTTGAGGTGAAATACTGTTGCAATGTTGGCAGATTCATATCATTGGTATCAAATTATTATTTTGGACATTTCCAAACAATTAGACAGAAATAAAAAATATTTATTCAACTGCCATTAATGTGTGGTTGAGTGAAATAAGCATAATTGTTCTATTATATCAGCAACTGAAAAACAGCTGGGAACAGGTGTTTTATCAGAAAAATACATTAAAAGCAAGCCTGGCCATGAAACTTTTAATAGGGGAGCAGTAAACAGCTATCCTAGTAATTTCAGTTGAGAAATTTGTAGATAAATAAGAATAGAAACAAATTAAAAGTTGATTTCAAGGAAAGCAATTTGCACTTTAGAGCAATTTAAGACAGCAATCTGTAGCCCACCTCTAGCATTTGAGAAGAGCCTGGAGGAGAGCAAGAGCTATGGCTCTCCTAAAATGACCAGGCCTGATAAACAAAGACTATTTTTCAGAGCAAGGCAGGCGACATCTGTCAGATAGGAAGATGTGGTTTGAATAATTGAAACATAATTGTATATAGACTGCACAAACATGTTTCATAGACAACAAATATTTGCACCTGTTCATGTCAGTTTATGAAGATCAACAGTGAGAGCTAATAAATATGCAAACTTGAGTTTTATTGCAATTAATGTTAGGACCTAATTTTGCTACTTAGGGGACTGAGCTCTTTTGGCATGTAATCTTATTTTCTATACCAAAGGTTTTGCAAAACTTTACATGTATCCATTTATTTTGTTCACGGCAGCTCAACTACAAGACTTGACTTTTGACTTTCAATACTTAGTCTTAATGGAGCTTAACATGTAATACAGATTTGATGACATTCATGGATCTCCAAGCATAAGGGTAATCTAGACCAGGCAAGTCTTTATGTAAGATAAGTCCAATTTGATTATGTGCTCAAAATCAATTATATGCAGAGGCAGAATTATGGGAGTTTGGAGGTGGCAATGCCAAATTTGGTATGACTCAGGACATTAACCTCAGAAGTAAAAAATTCTTGAGTTTGAAAATTGACAAAAAAGCCCACTCAACAAAAACTCTGGAAATTATCTACACCTGTCCTACTTCTCAAAAAGCTCAATTTCTTCTGTTATACATACAGTATCACAGTCAAAAAGAAGAGTTTGTCAGCTGATGCTATAAACAGTAAGGAGACGGTTTGAACAGGCCTTATACAACATTAATTCAGCTTCATTAGATAGCAGCTGACTGAGACATCCATTATAATTGTGTTATGCTAACAATGGTCAAAGATGGCATGTTCATTGTTGGGTTACTATCAATTGAATAAGACTATACTGATAACATTTACAGTGTATTGTGATTTTATCAAGTCATTGGGAAAGGTTGCTAAGACAACAGATTCTGTTCGCTTAGTCTCCTAGAGTTCATGATAACAACTGTTTGACATGCAATGAACATAAGATTGTTTCACCATTTTAACTAGAAAGTGCAACTTAGCCCTGTCCCAGGACAAACTTGTGAATTTCAAAAAGAACTTGTAATGTTGTCCAGTTATTAAATGTTGTGCAACCACTGAATAGAACAACATTATATTTTGAATAAATACAGAAAACAAAATGGTAAAATAAATAGCAAGTCAGAATTTTTTAGACTTGATCTGCCTGAAGAGAACTATATTTTTAATGTCTTTGACAAAAGTGCTCTAGAATAAATACACTTCGACTTTTTGATCCTTCTTTCAAAATATATATTAATTTCAATAAATGAAGATTTTCTGTTTGCATAAATATTGAAGTAATCAAAAATCCTTCTTGTTAACCATGTAGAACATACTTAATTATTTTTATTCGCAAACCAGACATCTGCTACTTACTAAAAGCAAAATAAAAGTTCTGAGAAACAAAAACTTCTGAGAAACACAGCATAATAAAACAGAAATATTACTGTGAATTGTCATTGAAAAAGTATAAGTTTTGTTCCTCACAAAAAGCGGCCAAACAATAAATACTCCAAGATTTTGTAGTGGGAGAATCATTTTGGTCCCCATTATTATATGACCCATCCAATGCAATAAAATCAAAATTGAGGGGCTAAGCGTAAAAATTGAGCTTCTTGGAAGCTTCTTGTCAGATTTGCTTCCAGAGTGATTACATAAGCCCATTATGATCTTACTGAAGAAATAGTTAGGTTAATTAAACTATTCAAAATACTTACAATAAAACATATGAATGTGAATGTTGTTTGGGGATATCAGTATTTTCAACAGCTAGGCTTTGACAGAAAATGAATCAGTTTTTAAAAGGAAATAAGTCATAATACTGTTGAAAGGAAACACAATCAAGAAAGGGATGTTTTCCTAAAGGGACTTGTCATCTTGTTCTTCTATTGACAGAACCCATGCGGTTCTGAAATCGCGTTCCTGAATGAAACACACGCCTGCTATATTTATTGCAACGAAATATTCTGGCGTTCACCAGTGGCGAGGTGGTGACACGAAATATTTCACTTCCTTTTTTAACTGTGCGGGTTAGCAACAATTCTGAAATAATTTGAAAGAGTCTCTGCAACAACATATACTTTCGCAATTAAGAGACTGATATTTAATCCCATCCATTTATGGAGCGCTGTTCAGCTCCTGGCTGAATATTTGTAATCGACACTTCGTCGAAAGTAAACAAGTTTCATTACGAAAAACGCGATGAAGATGTTAGGCAATCTTCGTGTCATGATGATCAGTCACTGATCTAAACGGGGTGTGTGACTTGGAAGGGCTAGTTTGAGTTAGCTTGTGTTTAGGCACCAATTTAAACAACATGTGTGATCCCGAGTAAGTTGACTGACTGGAAAGATACTTTGTTTCTAACTTGTCTGTTGTCAGGAGACATGTGGAAAATGAAGCTTGGCAACTAGCGTAGATGGCAACATTTCAAATCAAATTGTAGATACTTTAAAACGAAAAAAGGAATACCTCAACTTCAATAGACAGTTCGGTTCCATCAAGGAGACAAACTTCACAAACATATACATTTTTGGACTTCTTTTTCTCCTGCTTTTGTCTTCGTTTGGCATCGGCCTTGCTGGATTTCGTTTCTGCAGGAATGCTATTCGGAGAATCTGTGTTGTTCGTGGGATTAATGCCTTGATCCTCAGCCATTTTTAATGTCATCTACTTAATACATTTTCAAATTAGTTAATATTTAAAGCGAAATAATTGTCGTTGTGTTTTCCTTCGGTGAAAGCTCATGGGCGTGCGAATGCAACCTCAGCCTGGTACTAAATTCCATTGATCCAATCAAATCACAGAGTTGGGAGAATAGACCAATAGCATTCGTTTCTATTGTTAATTGGACAATTGAAGATGCGACCAAAAATAATGGATGCTCCTGCACAGAAGCAGTCTCATGGGAGAGCGTAATCAGTGAGTACAGCAAAACCAGTTGGAAATCTCCAAAATCTCATTGAGGCCTTGAGGCAAGGACTGCTAAAATCTCTTTTAAAGTTTTCTATTTTGACCACATAAGCAGAAAGAACACGTTGAAATCAGGGCTGTAGAAAGGGAAGATGCCCAGCCTCTTGTTTTTCTGAGTAACTCTAAATTATCATGGCTAATTTTCTGCCAGGATAAAATCTTTGATTGGACCGAAATTACTTTTTAACATTTGCACTCATGTGTGACCCCAATAGCCCTCTTGATCACTGAAAACTCAATAAATGCTGGCAAAATTTCCCACTTTAAATTCTTTATTTTTAAGGTTTTTCTTCTCAAATAACAGGTAGAGATCGGAAGATGATTCAACTCTAGAAAAAATTTGAAAGGTAAAGAGATATTGATATTAAGGAACCATGCAAACGAAAACAACTGAACTAAAACGTTCATTTTGTATACAATATAGAGAAAGCTGTAAGGCCCCCTCTACGTTCAACATGAGAGAGAGAAAGACGCTTTGATTCGATCGCATTACTTTCGATCCAAACCTGGATATAAGTCTTCAGCTGACCTTTGGTCATTATCTGACGTTTATACTCTAATGTGTGAGACGAAAGTATTTAAGTATTGTATTGTATTGTATTGTAGATTATTTAATGTTAGTTTCTACAATAGTGAATATACACTAATTAAGACTAACATGAAGCAATTTCAAGGGTTGCATAAGACAGTTCATTTACTGCAAAACGAGCATGCGCACTTGTTTTCAAGGAACCAAGTTTTGATCAAATTCTTAGTTTGTCTAGTATTTTGTGCTGTCTTTATTGATTCTGGGAGTGAATTCCAGTTTTTAGGCCTTTGAAAACTTAATGATCTGATACCATTATTGGTGGTTCTGGCTTTTGGAATGTCAAGAGGGTTTTTGAGTCGAAGGTTATGACCTGTTGTTTTGGGTACAAAACAGTCTTTCATGAAAACAGGATTAAGGTTGTTAAGTGTTTTACAAACTTCGAGCTCTAAAATTCTAACTGATTGAACATGTATGGTAGTTTCTTCTGAGTTAGCAAGTAAATCTTTGTAAGAAGATGAATAGTCAGAATAGGCTAGTTTTAATGCCCTCTCGTTAATTTTCTCTAGCTTATCCTGACTTCCTTTACCACATAGCATCCATATCAATGGACAATAATTGAAGTGACATAGTATAAATCAATTCATAATTATCTTTTATTCTCTGTCGCCCATAAATCTTGCCAGTCTTTGTAAAGAATTTAACTGTTTAGTTGCTTTTTTACAGATCTTATCGATATGAGCGTCAACCTTAAGTTTTCATCAATCTGAACACCAAGCAAAGTAACGTTATTCTCTATTTTAATTGCAAATTCTTGGTCAATTTCAAACTCATTTATCCATTTATCTTTGCTGCCGATTGTGATAGCTAAAAATTTAGAGGGATTAACAATCATTTCATTAGATTTAAACCAATGAAGACATTTTTTAGTGTTAATTTTTACAAGTTGTAATAGTTCATCAGTATTTGCTGCAGTGACAGTGACAGAAAGTATGGTATGTTTCCGCTATTTCGTTCCATCTTCAAATTTTGCGGTACCAAAAACTTATTTCACAGATTTCCAGAGATATGGCGCAAAGACAGAGATACAATTTTTACTCTGGTGGGAGAGGGGGGCCTTTATTTCCATATCCAAGATATTGCCATTATGATATGTAATACTAATATACGACTTAAAGTGACCATAACTTTCCTTACATGAAAGAATCGAAAATAATGGACCTGTTCCATGATCTTCGAAAAAGATAAATTAAGGACTTCATATGTAAAATAAATAACATATGTATTAAGAAACTCTTAAGAACCAACGAGTGCTGAAAATCACTGCAGCATTAAGAGACTGGAGTGCTGTCAGCAATCAACGTTTCCTTCTAGTAGCAAATATTGTGTTCAATGAAGGACAACATGTGAAAAACCTTGAGCTTTCTAGCCACATTGCCAAAAGCGTTCTCTTAACGACCGAAAGCCTAAACTTGCTTCAAAAGCCTAAATCTCAGTTTGTATATTACAACCACGTAGCTGCAGATGTCGGCTATGGGGGGGGGGGGCAAACTCGAGCAAGAACCATACCTGAGGGTGGCAGGCTTTAAAACAAGAAAACAGATATATATCAAACAGATATATTTGGACTAAATCAAGGTCATGGAATTATAAATATGTCAAATTTTCAAAATATCGTTTGGAAAAACTGTAGCCAGAGAGGGCAAGTTGTTTTCAAAATTTTCATTTAGGGGGGCACAGCCCAGCCCCCCTTCTGTAGCTTCGTGGCTGGTATACTAACACCGAAATACATTTCATCCCTTTCGCCTACCAAGAATTCTCCAAAAGCAGGCTTTGAAGAAGAAAGCTATCCTACTAACATTCATTTTCTCAGCATAGTGACAAGGTCAAGTCAAATTGAGGAGAGGGAGGGCAGAGTACAGTAAACATGACGGTTCCTTAACTGTAAGCCAGAGAAACGCAGATAAATGTTGTCTATCGCTGCAGTAGTTTTAAGGAAGGCCATGTAAAACCTCACAATAGCATATAAAGTAAAAATAAATTACTGTTGTGCTTGAACTCTTCTTTTTCTTGACAAAGAATAAAGACCAAACCATAGAATATATTACTTCAATTCCATTTCTAGGAAATCTTAGCCTGAAGTGAAGGGAAACCGTTGCTTAAAACATAGAAGGAAAATTTTGAGAATGGTAAAAAGTGCAAATAATCTTCTGGAGGAAGGCTGAAGCGTTTACTGAACTATGAAGGAGGGAAGGGTCGACTGAAGTCAAGGAATCAATGGGACAAAGTGCAAGGATACAGAGGAACAACAAAGCAATGTTAAGAAAAAAGCTAAATTTTTCGATGGCAGGGGACAACTGCCCTGGGCGTTGGCCTTGAGTGCAATCAGTAGCCGATGAAACACCTCTTCTGAAAAACTCTGGGAAACATGGAGAGGGGGAGCCATTGCCCAATAAGAGTATCCAATTGCTCTTTCATAAAGCACTACAAACCATAGCAAAAAAGTTTGTCAAATAAGAAAGCTTTGTAGCAAGTGGTGGCGCTAGAAATTCTCCGACGGAGGGGCTTGACCTTCCGACAGGGGGGCTAGGCAATCGGAGTGAAAACATGGAATCCCTGGAGTCGCACAAACATAGAGATTATTACAGAACATGAATTCAACAAACATGAAAGAGCAGCTCTTTAGAGCGGGATTATTATTTTTTGTGGGGGACTCGCTTTTTTAAGAAAAGGTCCCTAAAAGAGAAAAGACATATAAAGAAAGTTTTTTGTAGATCTTTTTCCGTGATTTTTCAATATTCCTAACGCTCTAAACTTTCCTTGGTAAAAAAAAAGACGTCATTTCATCATTAAACAGAATAAGGACCAATTTCACTTAGGTATGTCGAGTCCTTGCTAGCTTTGCAGACGCGCATGTCGCAATACGCGGGTGGGGGGGGGGGGGTATGTCACAAATGTTTCCCAAAGTGTTGGTTATTAGATCTCCAATGTTTTTAGGTCTTTTTAATGATAGTATAGAGAGCTGTTTCCATAAGTGTTTTAGTTTTTTATGTTTTGAAATTACGTCCCAGTGGTCTTTAAGAATTTTACTTATATTGATAGTCCGATTGCCGTTTGGTATGCCGAAAGAGAGGGCTGAGTTGAGTTTCCCGATATGGTGTGTAAATTACTTGGGAGTTACCTGTTTTTACATTTATACTCAGTGGGAGTTCCATAATCGTAACCGGCATTCCTTCTTTTTCTCAAAAACTTTACAAACGGTAGCAAGATCTTGCTCAGACAAAATTATAGATTGTCTTCGTATATCTTCCGACGGGTGGGCTACGCAGCTCCAACGGGGTAATGTAGCCCCTTGCCCCCCTCTGGCGCCCCCACTGTTCGTAGCGTTTTACTCCTACGTTAAACCATATAATACTGCTACTGTCATACATCATCTGCACTATGAATATAAAATAACTATGAATTTAAGTAAATTGTGCAAGGAATCAATTATAGATTATTAATAAATGACGTTTCAAGCATAGTCCGTTATCACTTTTTTTAATTCGATATTGAAAGTTACAAACAGATTGCCTAAAATTATACCGAACGAAAACTGCTACACTCATTTTTTATAAGAAACTGGCTAAAAGAAACGTGTGCTGGACAGTCAGAAAAAATTAAGAAACTTCAGTGCTCCAAGCAAAGAAATTAAGAAACTATTAAATCGTGATAAAACTGAGAACAATAAAATTTTGTAAAATCCAAGAACAAGATTGCCCTGTTGGCCTAGAACTTAAGACACAAGGGATAAAAACATACTTCCCACGTCTAAATACAGCGTCAGAACGGAAGCGAATCTCTTGACGTAAAAAAAGGTCACGAACATTTCATAACATCATTCATGACATCATAATTAAGAAACTCTTAAATGAGTATTGAAATTTCCAGAACATTAAGAGACTGGAGTACTCAACATCGACCTTTGTTTCTTATAAAAAAATGAGTGTATTTTACATTAGAAGGACGGCCAGGAGGAGCTCTCCCCTCTAGCACTAGATATATACGTAGATCACAATCTTTAAAAACGATTTAATAAATAAATAAATTCTAACGAAAGAGAGAGAAGATCTAAATATTTTAAACATTGAGAGAGGGAGCCATTGCCCAATGAGAGTATCCAATTGCTCTTTTACATAGCACTACAATACTGGGTTAAACCATAGCAAAACCAATTTTGACAAAATACATAGAAAGCTTTGTAACGTTATACCCCTGCGTGAAACCACATTATACTGTTACTGTCACATATCATCTACTCTATGAACATGAAATAACAATGAATTTAAGTAAATTGCGCTAGGAATGAATTATAGATTATTAATAAAGGACGTTTCAAGCATAGTCCGTTATCACTTTTAATTCGATATTAAAAGTTACAAATAGAATTACCTAAAACTATACTGAACGAAAACAACTAAACTACATTACAAGGACGGTCAGGAAGAGCAATATACAGTGACTACCCCGTAGCAATAGACATATACGTAAATCACAATGTTAAAAACGATTTTGTAATTAAATAAACACAAAAGAAATATATAGAGATGAGATTTAAAAATTTTTATTCCTGCATTTTGTTCCAACTGTTTGGAGGCCTGGATATACTTCAGTGTTGCCGTAAGGATTTTTGCATTTAAATCAAATGGTAACTGTTTACGGCCATAAAGGATGACCTCTTAGTAACTCTTTATTTGAAAGATTTAACAAACCATGAGGCAACAATATCGCATGTACACTGTTGAGAAGATCACGTCTATTTACATAATAAGTATAGCAGAGCAGAAAATTGTGCTCCGTGTCCTCAACACCATCATTTGTTGGGGATATATAAAGTTAGCTAAAATAGAATGAAATCAAAATGTTTGTGAAATGAATTATTTAAGAAAATCAAAACAGCTTCAGGTTTTTGATTGAAAATATTGGCCATTTTATTGTTTGACACAAGATCGAAGCTTTTATAGTTTTCAGCCGATTTCATTTTGTTGGATAAACCATTCCATATTTGAGGCCCAGCGAACCAAAGACTGTTTGAACCAAAGGTTACTTTATCTGGTCTTATATTCATTAAATTGAATTTCTCGAATAATTGTGGGGAAATCTGAATACGAAGCATTTATAATTCAATGTAAATAGTTTTTGGAGCAAAACTTTCACGGAACAAAACTTTCCTGGCTATTGGAATAAATCATTATTTGACCACTGCAAGAAAATCTGAGTGAACGGTCATGTAACTTTTTAATATTCTAAAGCGGCTTAATGGAAAAAAATTTTAAAAAACGGTCAAAAGTTAGAGATTTGTTGCACTCGAATCTTTCTGATCCTTTTTTAACGACAAAGCATGAAACTTTTCACGGTTTGAAATCATTGCATGTTGTTTGAGCCACGTTGAAGCGACATTGGTTTTGTCCTCACAACCCCTGGCAAGTTCGGACATGGTTTTCGAAAAAGGAGCAAGTGTATCAGCATCGACATATTAATGAAGAGTTGCCTGCTTTAAAAAAAGAGATCATTTATAAAGTAGCTGAATAAAATGGGACCAAATACAGAGCCCTGAGGAACTCCTAATGCAGAATTTAAAAAGGTTCACTTGAATTCTTCTCCAGACACACTTCTTTTGACATTGTAAATGGAAATAGATAAGAACTATCGAACTTCATCAAAACCTATGCATTTACGTTGGACCCTACGGATTGCAGTCAAACGCTTGTTAGAGACATATGACATACCTTCTACAAAAAAGTATATTTCAAGTCTTCTACTAGATTTATCAACAAATATATGTATGCTTCGCTGTTAGCCGAGATAAAGACGAAGAGTTTTTTATGTCAAAAATTAAAACAAACCGCGAGCCCCTTATTTTGCCGGCTTCCTATTCTATTACCGTAGGACACATTAATCAAACATCACAGATATTTATTTCCTTTACGGTAATCATACTTTAAACAAAACATTCCTCCAAATGTTTTCAAATTTTATCTGAAGCTTGCATCTACGAAGCCAAAGCTCGACGCCTTTAAAATGGAAAGATCATTTTTTAATTTACGAGCTGAAGCTCTCTCGAGCAGAGAGACGTCGCCTATCTTTAAATACTCACAGTATTCAGAAAATAAACGAACTCTATATTACCATCAGTGATTACACAGCTCAAAGAGGTCTCTCCAAGGATTATGTTCCGCACAATATCTGAAAGGAATTTTGCCAACTTTGCTAATTTTTTCAACTGTTTCAAGGAAGGGTTTGCTTTAGAGTTCCACCTTTGAGTAATTTCCCTCATTCATCTAATTTTGTCCCTGTATATGCATTTATTTATCGAATCATTTGTGTGTTTCATTGTAAAAACTCGTTTTCATTATGGTACTCGTAATTGAGTAATTCGTTAGATGTTTATTTGACATTTACTACACTCTCTTTTTATAAAAACGATTTGCTAAGAACACGAGCCTCAAAATTGGGTCTT
Source organism: Rhopilema esculentum (assembly GCF_013076305.1). The sequence goes on from NW_027019597.1 coordinate 8,951,342, forward strand.
AAGTTAGGGACAGATTAAGAACAAGCCGAGGCTGAGCTACTGCAAAATGCAGTTTTGAACAACGTTTTATCTCATAAACGAGAATTTTAGACGTGTTTGGGTGCTTTTTCGGTGAATTTTCAAATTTGTCAGCAAAATAAGGCTGTCTCACTCAATATGTCAGCGAATGAGGCCTGAACTCTAGAGCGAAAAAGCTAGCTTACGCCTTATTAATTTAAGAGCAAATTAAGAACAATCTAGCCTCAGTTTTTCGAAAAAATTTAAAACAGCCAGCCTGAACTAAAATTGTTATAAGGGGACTTATTTCTTAAGTATACGAGGACTGGATTCATCTGATGTCAGACAGAAAAACTTAAACATTTTTATATGATTATTCTGTGCTCAGAGCCTCAGATTGCATTCATAACTTTAGATTATGTCCGGACACAACTATCTATGTTTTCTGTGCTTGCATTGTAGATTTAATGACGACTTAAAGTTAGATGTGTTATAAACGTGACAGGATTACGTAGCTGTGAACTGCGAGGGCTGACGAATCAAGAAAGAAGTTTCATATCCTGATTTGAAACTACAGCTTTCAATTTACTCGCTGCTTCGTTTTGCACTCAATATTAATGGTTTTCGGAAATTATAAAACCAAAAAGTTATTCTTAAACAAAACTATCATGAACGGATTTTTTACTTTAATTCATAACTTGCACGCAAATTGTTAGATGCATAGTATTGCATCTCCAAAAAAAGAGCCATACGAAGCGAAACGCAGTTTTTAGGGAACAAGGTTATCTCACTAATTCAACTAAAATATTAAACTTATCACAACACGTGTCTCTAAACTTTGAGAGCAAATAAGTCAGCTGTTAATGTTACGCTGCGTGTAGATATGTTCCTAAAGAATCGGTCCTGGGGAACTTCACTCCAATACATAGACGGCTGTACAGGGGTTGAACAAACTTAAAAACTGTGGACGCTTGAATATCAATAGGCAAAGGTCTGTTAATGGCAAAATGTATTTTCTGTTGGTCTAGAAATTTTAGGAATTGCGTATATTTTGCAGTGAAATCATTTTTAACAGCTGGAAGAATTTAGGTTGCAAAACAGGTAGAAATTTTAGGAATTGCGTATATTTTGCAGTGAAATCATTTTTAACAGCTGGAAGAATTTAGGTTGCAAAACAGGGCCTGCCAGGATATTGTGGCCCTTTAAATCATCCCAAGTCAAAGCAAACTCCCCACTCTCCCAGTTCACTACTCCCGGCCCATTTCTCAACAATGCACAACTATTACTTAATACACAACAAATTTAAGACTTTTCTCTTTCGTAAGCTAATAAATTAAAAGACAGAGATGGTTAAAATAGTTCTTAAAACTCTCCCACTAAAAATACAACGTCAACGCGCTTGATAAAGTTTTAAAATGGCAAACGCGTGACAATAATTTCCAAACACAAATGACGTATTAGTGATAGTATTAGACAGTTTTTGACATATTTATACGTGTTGCTAATCTTGGGCACTCCTGTTCATGTCTCTGGTCTCGGAATGTACGCATTGACTGTGTAAGAAGATCGGTCCTTTTTCTCTGACCTCAATATAACTTCGATTTTGTCAAAGATTTGAAGGGTTTGTTCTAGGCCTATCGTGGAACCAGCAGCTTCACCATCATTCGTCTTTTGTTTATTGATTGTTCCTTTTTCGTCCGCCTCTAACTCAGCCTCGTTTTCATCCTTCCAATAGATCTTCATCGTATCCTTGCTCTCTTTCGAGACTTTCCATTTGTGCAATGACAATGAATTGCAGTATATTCGCTTCACAAACCCAGAATGCAACAGCAGAACATCCACTGCACTGCCGAGCAGTCCTACAATAACAGCCGATTCACGAAGTTCTCCAGCTTCACGAATGTACGCATTGAAAAACAACAAAACACTTAGCTCTTGCACCTTCTTAGCCGAGGTCTTTTTGTCGTTGCAATGATCTGCAACCTTCTTAAGTTCTTGCACACCTTGTTTGACTTTCTGCTCCTGCAAAGCGGCTGTTAGCATTCTGTGGACTATAACATCTGGGTAGCGTCGAATTGGTGAGGTGAAGTGTGTGTATAATGGAACGTTGAGGGCATAGTGACGATATTGATTGACATCTTCAATTTCTCCTGCACAGAAATATTTCGCCAGTTGCATCGGCTTTGAACACAGAGAGACTAGCGCAAAATAGATCGCTTCTTTGTTAGGCAGATCAGAGTTCTTCAGTTTTTCAAGTGAAGAATTAAGATCTTTTGATGTTCCTGTTTCTAGCCCAATGTCACAACGTTTGCAAAGTGTGAGCAGGTCGTCTACCATTTTGGAATTGGGAAATGGGTGCCTTCGTAGCAGCGCATGCTCGGGCACTGACCTGACAAGGCGATGTGCCACGGCCATGTTAGCAAGGAGCATAAATTCTTCCACAAGGCGGTTGCTGTCTCTCGCAAGAAACATACCAAACCCATTCGGTAAGCCAGTCTCTAGATCCAATGTAAATGTCAACTTGGGCTGATTCAGAGCGAGAGCACCAGAGTCAAAGCGCCTTTTTCTCAAATGAAGAGACAGCTGGTACAAATTATGAACACAATGGTAAACATCAGTGAGTTTGCACGAGCCACCAATCTCTGGGAATTGCGTCCAGTCAAGTGAATTCGGATCATCTGTTTCTATCATCTGCTGGGCATGATCGTATGACAGCTTAGTGCATGATCGAATCACTGACCTCCCAAACCATTCCTCTAAAACTTTTCCATCTGGAGTTATTGTCCAAATAACGCTGTATGTAAGCTTATCTTCGCCTGGGTTCAAGCTGCAAAGATTTTCACACAAGGCTCGTGGTAACATAGGAACGACTTTCTGAACCAAGTAAACACTTGTAGCTCGGCTGGCTGCTGCGTTATCTAAAGCATTCCCTTCTTCAATGAAAAAACTAACATCAGCAATGTGTACTCCAACCTCAAAGTTACCATCCTCGTTTTGTTTAATTGACAAAGCATCATCGAGGTCTCTTGCTGTTGCAGGGTCGATTGTAAAGATGACGTCATGACGAAGATCTCGTCTCTTTGCATATTCTTCATCAGGAATTTTCCATGGGAACTCACCAGGCAAACAGGCAAGAACATCTTCGGGAAATGCTGAATCGTCTACGCTGTATTCAGCCAAGAAACCTTCAGTTTCTGGCACGATTTCCCCACTTGCACCTAGCTCCTTGATAAGCTTTCCAGAGGCCATCCCATTCGTACGCTTCCAGTCTGTGACCTCAGCCATGAAAAGAACATTTTCAAAGTCCTGTGGCCTAGTCAGAAAATCCTTAGGACAATCATTGAGAGATATCATCAGCCTTGGTAAGCGACTGTCCTGTGGAGACAATAATGCAAAGCCAAATGCATTATTTTTATACTGCTTCAGCATCCCAGCTAATTTTCGGCTGTGCTTCTTCTCCAATATGCGAACAACTCGCCCGCGCTTCTTGTCGGTTTTCTTTATGTTCTCTTCTGTTATCTGCAAGTTGCCAACTTCTAGGGCCAGCCGTCTTGCTATATCTTGTACCTCGCGTTTAAGCCCTTCTTCTTCTTCCATTTTCTCAACAGCGACGATATCCCCATGAAATGCTCTGTTTCTATGATTAAAACCTTCTATAAGGATGTCCCCATCTCCATCGGAAGACGTAATGTAAGCATTGCTGTAATTCCGTTGGCTGATTCTGAAAGTTCCTGCAATAACTGTTCCCTCTTTTATACTTTCCTCGACGCGTGCTAATGGCCAGTACTCATTACAGTTCATTTTTGGAATGCCACCTTTGCTTGGTGTTGTTTCGCTATGATAATTCCTTTTCTGGGACCTGCTTTTGCTCGATTTGCCTGAGTTACACATATCATCTGTTGGTGTTGATGATGCTTGTACAAAGGCTTCTAACCCAGGCGATCCTTTATTGCATGACGGGCTATCCAAACTTGGGTCAACTGAGGCTTTCGACAGGGGTGAATCATTGAGTCCGCTTTTGCTAACTTTTTTCTTCCTGGGCTTTCTCCGCTTTGACTTTCCCAGCTGTTTTCCTCCTAAATTTCCATCTAAGGGGGCTACGCCTATGATATGGTTCTCTACCAGCACACCTTCCAGGGACAGATCTGGCTGAAATGTCTGGCCTGCAATTTTACTGTCTGAATCCATGGCTGATAACTTTTGAGAATGAGCAACTGAATAATGCGAACAAAAGCTTTTGGACAACGACTTCCTTTTCTTGTTTTGCAATTCTAAAAGATTTTGCAGTAGAGCTAAATGCTTGAAGTATCTTTTACAGTGGACAGTCTTTCTCTGAAGTCTCTGAAGTGTTCTAACACAACAGACAGCTTTTTGATTCATTGATAATCACTGAATGAAATCTGAAATAGTAATAAAAATACCATTAGATGCAATAAAAATTAGATGATGATATTTTGTAACAAGAAAGATTATTGGCTTAATTCTGAGTTTTTGAAAAGTACAGGGAATAGAAAAAATGCCAATTTTTCTATAGTTTACTGACAAACTATGTTCCAACAGGACTTATATTTCTACCAGGGGAGGCATGGGTTCTGACACAGGTTGAAAAGTGGGGGGTCAAGGGAAAATCTAAAACCCATAACAAAATATTTTGAAAAAACTCTTTGGTTGGAAGCCCTGGGAGGGGAGCTCCAAAATGAAAGACAACAGAGTTTAAAAGATTTTGAATTTTGAATCATGAAATACCTCTAAATGTGCAAAATCAGTAAAATATGTATCACATTGGTTGAGATATGGCCACAAGAGCGCAGGCTCTCTCCCCATCAAAATTCTAGTGGAGGTATTTTCCTTCACCATGTTGTAACCTTCGCAGAACAAAATACAACAGTGACTTTTTGCCAATAAGTCTTAATTCATATTGGCTATATATTCTCTCTCCTTTACTTTGCATGACCCCCTGGTTGCAACTTCAAATGTGTATGATTTAAATTCGGATAATCAAGATTACTTTTTCCTTCTACTTGTTTCTCATGATCTAAAATGACTAAACTATAAGCAGAATTGCCAGGGCCATAATGAATTGATAGCATTCGTAACAAGTTAAAAAGGGGGTGAGCCCTTGAGCCCCTTTAAGTCTGTGCCTATGCAAACAAAGAAATCTTGCAGATTTTGTTAGGAGAGAAATTCGGTTGCTTGATTCTAAAAGCTCCAGCAATAGTTCTAAAAGCTCATATTATAGTCCCTCCACAATGCAAACATTAACGTAGTTTAAAAGATGTTAAAAGGACTTGCATTCTAAACCCAGAAGCCTAGGTGGGCTGACTACAGACCCAAGGGTCTGTGGTTTAAGTCCCTGGCATGACCAAACTTTCACCTAGAATGAGGAGAGTCGCCAGCTCTCTGCAATTCCAGGCATAGACATCACAAGGTGTGGTCACATCGAGAGGAAGGACCAGGACACTGTTTGATAAGCACAAGCTTCTCAGTGTCCTAAAAACTACCTTTGGATGTTAGGTAGAAACAAATAAAAATACAACAATAATTAATCCTGGTTTGCCTAGGGATGAAACTGGCCCAGGTTGTGCCTCATTTAATTTTAAAACATAATAGGAAATTGATCAGTGTAAACAGAACCTATGGCGAAATGCATGTGATGCACAGTTTTGTTGTTTTGATGGAAAAAAGCCAAATTGCGTTCATGCATACTAACCCAGGTGTGGCCCGGGCTGAACCTGCACATTGAAATGGATTTGCTCAACCAGAGGGAAAACAGGTTTAGATTAAGCTTACACTAAACAAACCAAACATGGTTGAGTTTTATCCTAGGGTCCTGATCATATGGCAACAAATCAGAGATGTGACATCAAGCAAGGTATTAATGTTAATAAATGCTGTCAATGAATATTGAAATTTCCAATTCATATTATTAACTCGCCATTCAGAACAAGTATGATTCTACAATGAGAGTTCCAGGATGATATTTTCTCATAAGCATTATCATCATTGACTCATTTCCTAACTTCATTACAAAACATGATTGAGCATACTGATTGGAAGACACTGAAAGTCACTGATGGTTGTTCGGTGCAAATTTTGGCTACCCCTGTGACTTGGGTTTATATGGTAGATATACATTTCTTTATCATTTATCATACTTTTAAAGTTTCACTATCAATATGACTCAAAATTACGAGAAATTTGCCACTACTTTCCTGGATGCCAATGTTGGGTCTTAACAGCCCCCTAGACCTCAGGTGCAATAGTCGAGTACCACAGGCACTGCTTTTGCTTTAAAAGAAGCATAGGAAGTTGAAAGAAAATGTTCAGGAAATCTTGAGGCTGGTTAATTTCTCCTGAAATCTAAGCCTATTAGAGATAGATCTCAGTGATAACATAACTTGAAAATGAATGGAATTGGGAAGAAAAACGACTGCAAAACTGATGCATCTTGATATGAAAGGCCTCTGTGTGAATAGAAAGATCTCACCATATAAATGGATACTTGGGTGCTAAAAAGAGCCCCTGATGCCTATCCCTGTTTTGCAGTAGTTGTCAATGTAGACTACTGCATAAACATTTACTGAAATTTTGCTACTCTCAGTATGGTCATCAACTTGCACAAAATTACAGTGGGCAGGCAATCACTAGCTGTAAGAGTATTGCATAGAAAAGCTCAGCATTGGAATGCACACTAAAATATTGCAAACCAAATTTTACATTTTCATTGTCCAGTATGGAAAGTTGGTTTCATTTGCAACAGTTGCGAAAATTTTCTATTGCAGTTGTGCATCAGGTCCCTAATCAGGTATGCACCAAATCACTTGATTTTTGAAAGTTCCACCGAAATCCTATTCACAGATCCCATATCTCATCTTTGATTATGCATCTCGCCATCTGCATAACTTTGTCAAAAATTTACCTTAGATTTGAAATCATCATGCATAAATTAGTCTGTATAGAAAAATTCATGTTGTTAGAACTTTTTGAAGATTTGTTGAAGATTTGTTTAATTTTGAAAACAGTGTGATTTGAGGCCTGTCTCTGCCTAATTTCAACATTAACTTTGTATTGTATTGTAGATTATTTAATGTTAGTTTCTACAATAGTGAATATACACTAATTAAGACTAACATGAAGCAATTTCAAGGATTGCATAAGAGAGTTCATTTACTGCAAAACGAGCATGCACACTGGTTTTCAAGGAACCAAGTTTTGATCAAATTCTTAGATTGTCTAGTATTTTGTGCTGTCTTTATTGATTCCTGAATAGTTCTCCTTCTTTGATCCTAAATAGTTCTCTACTTGTGATTTTGCTGCCCTGTGCATAGCAGTCTCTACTCTGACTGGGTCATAGTTTTATGCATAAATGATCTCAGGACCTTGGCCAGTATTGAAATTACAGCATTTATTGGTGTGCCCCACATGGATATCCTAATCATTTGCAAAAAAATTAAGAGCAATCTAGCCTGAAGCTTTGGAAAACATTAGAACAGCCAGCCTTAACATCAATTCAATGATTTTTATAAAACAAAGTGCCATTTTTCCAATCTTAACATACCAATCTTATCAAGTGTGCAATGATAATTTTTAAAAATTATCTTTAGTGTGCAGCTGCCATGTTTTTCATACTGGGATCTTGGCAAAAATTTTGTCAGGAAGCAATGCACATTGTTGCCGACCCCTTTGGCATTTTCCACTAGGGGCTTATTTGAGTTGAGTTGAGAACCTCCGAGTTGCATAACTGATATCAAACATTGTTATTATATAACAGAGTTGCTCAGGATATTTCATTTCATTTATTCTTCTTCAAGGTTGCTTTCTATTGCATTGCAAGTCATTCATATACTAACTGCCAATGTGCATAAAATTGCATTGAAAAAGATTAACAAAATGATAAAATTGCTGAATAAAACGTTAACAATAATACGTTTTTCTATCATTTTTATCTACAAAAAGACATTTTGAAAAACATAATGTTATTTGACTTCTAATTTTTCAAGTGCACAATATTTTATGACAGTTTCTATTTTGTCTAAATTTTGGAAATGACAGAAATTTTAAGCGCGCAAGTTCTTCATGTTCGCCATTTTTAAACAGGTTTTACTTCAGAGAAATGTTTCTTGAAGAAAGATATGATAAATGAATAATAACAAAAACGTGCTCTTCTCACCTTTCGAAAATGCGAAGTTGATTAAAAAAGCTGAACGACTGGAATACATGTAGGTACAATATATTATGCAACATCCTCGCAATCTTTTCACTTACAAAGGATTAGGCAAAGTTGCTACCAAGAATTCGTTTGAAAACGAGGCAATCTTCTTCGCAACGGTTACAAGGTATTACAAGGTCAGTGTCCAATACATGACGTCAAAGATTTCAAATCGAATTGTAATGGCAAAAGATTACATCATACTACGTACAACCGAAAATCGAAGCTCTTTTTCAACTTATGATGTAATATTGTGCGTTAGTGAAACTTCAAATAAATATACACACGTTTTACAACTAAGAATGCAGTCAATAGAACATTAAGACACAAAATCGCTCAAATTTAAGAATAATTTGAGCGATTAAAAAACCAAGCTTCATTTAGAATTAATTTTTTGTTTATTTGATTTTTTTTAGAAGCAAAACAAGTGCGAGTTTAACGCTATATGTTTTGAAATAGATGTATCCGGCCGTGAAGTCAATAAAACTCTACTGTGACTCAATTTCACCTTGTATTGCTTAAGAATGATTAAAAATTCAATAAGAATTTTAAAAAATTATAAATATTGAGGCTCAGCAAAAAAATCGGTATTCTCATCAAAAAGTGTGCACATCATACTACGTAATACCTAAAATTAAATCTCTTTTTGAACGTATGATGTAATTTTGTGTGTTGGTGGAACTTCAAATAAATGTATGTAGCTTCATATCTGTCAATCGTGGTGTTTGCCATAAGATTGTGCGTATGGAATCTTAAGTTTATTTATAAAACGATAATTGAGCCATAGAAAATCATATTCTCGTCATCCGTTATTTATTTGTTTTTGTATTGACTTGTACTGATTCAAAAGGATGCTTTCATCGAACCGCAGAGTGAAACCCAAAAAACAGAGTTGTATCAATTTTCCATGATCAATTTTATCAGAGACTACGCTCCTACTCGTACAAAAAACTCGTGACAACTCAACTTACTCAAGATACTCATCAATTCTATAACACAAAGGTAAATTACACAATAAATCAGTATGTTGACAGGGGTGTCACTTGAGGGGGGTATGGGGGGTGGTTCACCCCCCCCCCCACAACCACGAAAGTAGGACCTTTTCGCAGGGCAAAACTGATTTTTGCAGGGCAAATGTTTCCTACCGATACATACTACCAGTGACACAAGTAGAAATTGCCAGCGTGATCTTGGGATGGGTGGAATAGATTTCTAAATTTATTCTGACTTCCTTTTACCTTAAGTGCTACACCCATTTCTATGGTTGCTCCCTTGGTTGATATTTGTATCTTATTTAAAAACCATACTAAAAAAACAAGCACCGCTTGCAAGAAAACTAAGACACTGTAAAGGGGGCTATTTGGATCAAGGTTTGATGGAATAGTTTTGCATATTTGGGTCTAAATTTGCTTTGACTGTAACCAGAAGCATAACTTTAAGAAGAGCGTCGACTATATACGATTTTTATATCTATTTTTGTGGATGATATAGGGTCTATTGTATAAATTCATGTAGGTTTTCAAGCTTGTGTTTGCCAGATGAAGATTATGTCATCGATAAATCTTTTTCAAAATATTCGACTACGCCCCATCGGGGCATTGCTCAAGATATGTTGTTCTATTGTTGTCATGAATATGTTGGCATAATTTGGGGCAAAGGGTTTCCCCATTCCAGTGCCTTAAGAGAGGTTAATGAAATTTACCATTACACTCTTCTTTATAAGAGTCAGCAAATTGAAGTTCAGGCTGTTTGTTGCGAGGGGCATTTCACTCTTGCAAATAGCGTACGAGATTTTTCCTTAAACAAAAGGATTTCGGGGGATTTTTAGATAGAACAATAGGATTTTTACAAAACGTGGACGAGATTTTCTTGGAGTGATTTGCCCCTCGGGTTATTCTTACTTTTTTCGAAAATCTGAGGCTGAATTGTTCTTAATTTGTTCTTTAATTTATAGGGTATAAGCAGTGCGATTGCTAGCTTTGCGCTCTAGGGAGGTGTCCAGGCCTCATTTGCCAACAAAGTGCGTGAGAAAACCTTCATTTGCCACCATCCTTGAATATTCTCCCAAGAAGCATCTCAAGATGGCAACAACTCCTAGTTTTTGAGATCAAACGTTGTTCAAAGTTACATTTTACAATAGCTCAGCCTCAGCTTGTTCCTAATTTGTTCTCAACTTTTGACCAATTTTGAAGCTCGTGTTCTTATAAAAAGAGAGTGTAAAGGCAATATAATTATGTTTGAGAATAAAAATCACCATCTGTTGCATTTTATATGCAGCAGGGTAGCTTTTCCACGATGATTTTTGATGGCATTGAGGGAAGCTTTGATACCCTCATCTTGTGAGATGCTAGTGTGTATATCGGAAGTGTGTTGTAAAAAATTAGCGCATGCTCTTTGAGTCCAGAATGGAGAGTTGCCTCACTCCCCAAGGTTAGGCAAACACGTCGGTGAACTTTTGGACACACTAAGCAAGGACCTAAGCGGGAACAGCTCACCTTAAGAAGTATTTTAGTGTTACGGGAACTGAGGGCCAGTTCCAAGCATTTCAAATTTCTTTTGTAGGGAAAATATGCAGCAACCCCTCCCCCCCTCAACAAAAAATATGAAGTTTTTACAAAGTTTTTAATTTGACGAACGTCTTCCATTCTCCTATTTCAATATTTGGAATTTTAATTTATAAACAGTCACATAATTATAAAATATTGGAAATGAAGAGAAAGAGAAAGAGAGAAAAAACAAGAGCCTGAAACATAATTTTAGCCCAAAAATCTTGATCTAAAAATGGACTTTGGGCATTTTCAATGTGGGTCCATTCAGCAGTCTTTTGTAAAAAGAGCCGGAATACATGGGAGAAATGTTTTCAATAATATAATCATGGTTATATTTTAAAAGAATAGTATCGTGCAATGACATTTCACGCAGAACAATCTTCAGAAAATTTTCGAGCAAGAATTGTGTTGAAACCATAAGAGAACCTGACAGCCAAAATCATAAGTTGGGTTCAAACGCTCTAAAACTCTGTATTTTACCCCATCCATGTTTGTTGTACAACGCACCTCATATTCACATCACACATACAAAAGTTACAGTGCCCCTCGGTCTACTTTCTGTAAGTTTACTTTCACAACGAATTTGGGCTTAGCGGGTTAGCAATCTGAACTTTCATTTGAGAATATTTTGTCTGATAACAGGACTAACAGTGTAAAGAACAAACCATAGCTTTTTAAAAATTCATTTGATCGAAAAGCACAGATTAGTTATCTTTAATGTTTTATTGTACATGTAGGCAGCTTAGTTTTCATTCAATAAGAATTTTCTCACACGCATGCCTTTTATGTCTAAAATTGACTTGATGACGGGCTATGCTCGAAACGTCGTTATTTATTTTTAAAAAAAATTTTCCTGGTACAATTTACTTACATTGATCGTTATTAAAGCATCATATTGTACCGTACCCATTTTAGTATATAAATGGAATCCCCTCGGTCTAAGCAATTAACAGGGAACCTGAGCGGACCGACACTGACACATAATTACGTAGCTTTTGCTATAGGTGCTTTGTTATTTTAACATATTTTTACTGTTGATTAGCTGGGATTGAAGTAAAACTCTATCTGTTATTCTTGTTTATTACTTGTAGTTAAACTCAGAGATTTTGTCGCACTGCTCAGAACCAAAGACTGTAGATTTAAAGAGAGCAATTTATAGCTCTGCATTTAGATTTTTCGTAAGCAAGAGTGATGTCATAAAATGTATGGAGGGGGCTGTACTGCAGGCAACTTATAAAAACCACAACCACATCCAGACCAGCGACCACACCCAATATGCCGACGTTTGTGCTAAATATTATCTGTTGTGTATATGAATGCATTTAACTAGTCGCTTACTCAAAAAGATTGATAAGAAATTGCTCATTCACAGAAAATCTACAGTATGATAAAGGGTTACAGACTTCATCCAACCAAACATGGGCTCGCTTGTTAAAGGAGGCTGAGCCCCGCAAAATCTCCCTGAATTTTTAAAAAGGGTTGAGCGTTGAGCCCATGGGGCCCCTTCGCAGTTTCTCTTGGTCTTCAGATTTAAGCAGCGACGGTTGTTTCACAAGAAAGTTGATAGCAGAATGCATTTCGCCTCGTTTCTTTATCGTTCAACTCTAGATACTTTCGCAATTTTCAAGATCTAGCAGCTGAGATGTTGATAATCCTTACATTTTCAAGGCTTTTAGGAGAAAATATCCAATAAACTCTACTTTCAAAAGATTCTGAATACAGTGCGTTGTTTTTGTAGATTGATAGCAGATGTCATGGTCTTACTTTACTCCTGACGCATGACAAGACCAGTAGAACAATCTGATAAAGCTTTCAAAGAAAATTAAGAAGTTGTTGGGATTATAATTTCAAACATGGTAGACTTTTGTAAGCAGCATTGATCATGTAGAGAACAAGCAGGGTTGTAGCTTTGGGGGGGGGGGCGTAAGCAGGGCTGTAGCTTTGGGGGGGGGCGTGTGGTGTGTGACACTTCCTTTTCGAGTAAAATTCTTTGCGAAAATGTGGAGTTTTCTTGCATCTAAGGATTCTTCTTCAGTGAATTTATGAACTATAAAAAGGATCAAAAGGTTGACTTGCCCAATTGCCGGCAAATTGGATCTTGAAAACCCTCTTCGGCATAAAAGCCAGAGACAACTCTGAAAACAATGAAACCTGTAGTGCCTTTTGTAAGACAAAGACATGGAAACAAGAAATATTAGACGTAATAGATTGTGATACACACAGGAGAGACTAGACAGACTTTCTAAGATGATCTTTGAAAATGCTTTTTGTTATAGAATTCTTGAAGTATGAAGAAGGTATTCGGAAGATTGTAGGGATAACCTGTTGTTACTTTGCTTTGTTAAGCCACGGCCAAAGTTTTAGTTTAACAATAAATTTCATGGAGTTTGGATTCCTTAATGAGAGTTAGAAGGAGAATACAGCTGCAGTTCTTGGAACTGTGATGAGATCTGAAGGAATCGAAAACGCAGTGTTAACTGGAAAAATAGAGTGTAAAGAATTAGAGGAAGACAAAGGTAGAAGTACATTACGAGATTTGAAACGGACCTCAATACTGGCAGAAGAGATTTAAATATTTTAACTTTGTTAAGAGATAGAGAGTGACAGAAAACCATGATCGCAAACGTCCTTGGGGGACAGAATAAGAACAATGTCAGTAAAAGTAGGGGGCATCAGTCCCCCAAGCCTCCCCAGAGCCTTTGCCACAGGTACCAACTTTAATGCTTGCATTACGATTTTATATGCGACCATAACCTGCCGGAAACTTTGACAGCTCCTGTTTACGAAATAGCTCGCTCGCTATGTTAGAAATCTTTCATCTCAAAATTTTTCACACCAGGCTCCTTAAAAATAATTAATTTCACTAGAACCACTTGTTTTGAGAAGAATTTCTTTTTTCCATTTTCTTTAATTTCAGCTCAACATCCAGATTGTCTTAGCCAACTCTGTTTAGAAAATCAAATTTGCATTGTCTTGATGTTTGCAATCAAATCGCTATCCTTAATGAACAATACTCTCAAAAATACGATACAGACCATTTGCAACTCTTTCCATTGACTAAACATAACCCAAACCAGACAAGGAAATCTAGCTATATTTGCACAGTCCCTTTTTTAAGAACGAACTGCTTTTATGTGACAAATAGTATATACCATTTAATCAAATCTATGAACAAGGCGAAAACAACGAAAATCAATAAGCAAAACTCGATTCTTTCACTTGTTACACTATATTTTGGGTTAGTACTTTATGACCCATTCGACTCTACCAACACAGAATAAAAATGCTGCGAAGGAGGAGAGGCGTGTCATGTCAACGACAGTGAGAGAACTGTTGGTGAAACTGGAAAGTGTTGTCGTCTCATTTCTAGATCATCGTAATTTCGCTAGATAGTGGGAGAAAATGGAGAGTGGAACTCAAGGACAGCAAACTTTTGTTCAGCGATGTTGCAACCTTGGCTATTTTAGGACAGCACTGGGTATTTTTAAATGCCTAGAGCTTCTTGTTGTTGTGTTAGGCCTGATTTTCATGGCAAGTGTCTCCGCCGTCAATGCAACTGCAATCAAATTTTTTATTGTTGTAACCACAGCCAGTAAGTATAAACACTTTATTATCTACCAACGTCTGTTCAGTCGAGGTTGATGAAAATGAACAATAACTGCTCATTTGCTTCTATATGCTGTTATAGCATCTGCGTTGTTTTGCAAGCCTGCACAGTTTTGATACAGAAGGTGGCCACCGTTGGAGATCGACTCTCCGGCTCTCCGGCCTATCCACAGGGGCGCAACATATTTCATAGGGTCAATATTTCTAATATTGAGTACCCTTTTAATCTTCAATTGATTTTCGACATCAATATTAGCTTGAAATGGCCGCAACAAGAGTTGGCGGGGAAACCAAATCTTCAAAGATGTGTCAAAAATGACGTCAAAACCTGTTTTTACAAAAATGCCTAGTCTAGGTTTAAATGTTTCTAATTTTATAGTATAAGGAAATGTTTATGAATATTACGATTAAATTAGATGTAAAAATGAAAAAAACAGCTTTACACTGGTACAAAAAGTAACTACTGGGTTGATAAAGCAGCCGAGTGATCTTTTCATAAGATAAATTTTCAAAATAATTGGAAAGAGTTTTTATGACAATAAATATTCTTGGTATGGCTATAATTACAGTTGTCTTCATTTACTGATACCAAACTTTTTGTGTTTTCAGCAATGATATTTCTGTTTGTTCACATAATCTTGAATGTGATGAATCTGTACCATCGGATGCCGCTGCTCCTGATTGCTAGTTTTACACAGATGATTTTGTGTTCCCTGGCAGCACTTCTCTTGCTTATATGTTCTGCAATCACGCTAAACAAATACAGTGAATGGGAGGTGCATGCTGGCTCTGTTCTCGGTCTCATTGCAATGGGCTTATTCATTCTTGAAGCAATCTACAATTTTATTCAGCATAAGCGGGGCCAACCAAAAGATGCAGATCAAGAGAGAGTTGGAGATGAGAAGAAAAAAGACACTGAGCAACCACCAAGCTACTAATCTTCTAAGTTTTATCTTTGCTTCAAACTAACTGATGCAGAAAAGTTTGCTTACGAGTCTTTAAATTTTGTATGGGTGCTGGCTTTTTGAGAAAATAGCTTAAAGGCTCTTATGCAAATATATATATTTTTAAAACCAACCTACTATCAAACTGCATGAAACTACCAAATACAGTGCATTTTACTTTGTGCAAGAGCCTTTAATATTTATATTAAATTAATATTCAAGATGTATTTATATATATATCAAGTACTCAACCCTTGTAATGCAGGTAAACATAAACTTAAAAGCTGACTTGGATACACTCCTGGTCTGCTTTTCTGCACCACATTATCATTCTCGCATTTTTGATGTAAGCTAAAAGCCAAATAATTGGTAAACCTACAATTCAAAACTTAATACTTCTTGATCAATGTTTTTTCTTCTGCGTTTAGCAAAATAGTGACTTATTGGAACCTTGTATTAAAGGTAATTTTGTCCATATAAAAGGACTGCGTATACCCAACTTGTCAAGCCACCCATCAAAATAACAGTTTGCGATTGGTTAGTATTCTTGCGATGCAAAACTGTTCACATGAAAAGCTAACTTCGCAGCAGGATAGATAAACAGAACAACCGTAATGGCTGGGACGATGACATGAAAAATCACATGTTTCTAAAAACCCCCGTTTTGGACGATGACATGGACACATTACCTTCAAGTTTGGTAACTTTTCCCCGGGCTATATTATGGTCAACAAAAAAGCCAGTTGAACCCATTTTGCCTACCTACAGAGTCGCCTAAGAGTCTTCTCAAATGTGCAAAACCTGGCAGTCTATTGGCAGTTAGGATCCTAAATTAACTTTTGATGTGAAATTGATTCCCTTTATTCCATGTTGCAAGGAAAAAACCACCATGTCTTTTAAAACGATTGAACAAAAATTATAATTGATACTCAAGGTTTTATTCTTACCATAATTTTATGATGGTCATTCAAAACTTCTAACTTTCTCTTCCATTTTTAGAGAAAACTATTTCCCTATGTCTAATTGCTCAGTCAGCATATTTTCTTTTTCAATCTTTTAATACACGTCTGGCTATCTTTGTGGAACAATAGACTTGCTGTCAGTGTTTTTGTTTCCCAGTTTTGTGCTCCTAAAAACTGGCTTAGTTGTTAGATTGATAAACTGAAATAAAGACATTTTTCTGTCCATTCTAGATAGTTCAGTTAACAATGCCACAGTGGTGAAAATTCAGGCTTGAGCCCCCGTGCATCCAACATTTCTGCCACTGTAATGTCTTAACAAAAATCTTCCTTGTAAAAAGAAAACATTCTGAAAGTCAGCTGCATGATTTTTCTAAATTATAAATATATTTATATATGTAGATCTTTTTGATGATCATTTTTCTGAGCTTTCTATTGTTAGAAAGGCACCTTGCCACTAACAAAACTTTTCCGTGAAAATTATTTCATTTTAGGAAAGCTCACACCCGACATGACTTCTTTGCTTTTTGTTGTAAGTGGGTACATATGGTGTTTTCTTATTAACTATCTAATAGAGAAAAGTTTGATTCAAAACTATTTGTAAATCATTTGAAACATGGTTTATTTCTTTGAATCATTTTCCCTTCTTTTGCTGACGACATAATTACCTTTGTTTATTGTCTAAGTCTTCAATGCTGACTGGTTATTTTGATAGAATATTATATCTTTCCATTTGTGTCCAGTCTTGTAATGGTATATGTAAGAAATAAATGAAGGCAAATGCATTTTTGTCTTGGGATCAATTTCAAGTACCCATTTTCTGAGTTTTGTGAAGTGAGGCCTGGTTCTTGAAAATGTTAGGCAACTTATCCCATAACTTGTTACATGATTAGCCTTCAATGCCTTTTACCCTGTACTGACAATAACGATTAACAGTAAACAAATAAAAATATTCAGTATCAAAAGTAAAGTCACTTGCTCATATCTCATTTGAAATTTTGGATGAAACCGTAAACTTTACATTAAACAGCAGAGTTTCATGGCAAGGACATGAATCAAATGATCCTCATCAGGTAAAAAGGTTGAGAAAGTGATTAACAATTGATATGAAAGTTTTTGTTTTCCTCAAGAACCAAAATCTTCTATGCTAAACAGAAAAAAAAATACGTGATACATTTTCATACATATTCAGTTTATTGTCACTCACAATAATGTAGTTTGTAATCAATTAATGGTAATAATCAAACATCGTTTGAATGGGACTGCCCTTGAGCTAATACAATCAGCTCCTATTATTAAGGCAATTTGTTTAAATGTGCTAAATAATAAACCCTAGCATGTCAGATATTTGTGAAATTTATAACTCAAAACTCTAATGAATCATTATGCATAATTAATCAATGAATAATTTTTAGGCATCATTCTCCTCACATAATACTGGAAAAGGAAGGAAGGATGCCAGCCTTATTGTAATAATCACAGAGGTATGCATAAAAAGGGTATCTAAAGCCATTGTTTACACAAAACAAACTTACCTGGGTTTGCCCCAGACGAAAACTAACCAAGGTTATATTTTTGTAATGTAAACGCAAACCCAGGCTTGCCCCAGATTAGTCAACCCATCTTGAAAGGTGGGTTTGCCCTAGGTCAAACCTGGGTTAGATTTGATAAAGTGAAGTGTACACTAGTCCTGGGGCCAACCTAGGTTAGTTTCTTCATGATGCATGTGCAGTAATAGAAATGGTGCAAAATGCAAAACAAAGCAAAGCATGAATGCGAAGTCTTTTCATTGTACAAAGCCTGCACTCATTTTTAAAGTTGATTTATTGTATTCTGAAAAGTTCACAAAGAATATACATGTTGATTGCGGCAATTTGTTTATCCTCACTTTCAAGATTTTGTGCTACACATGCATCGTTATCAAACTAACCCAGGTTTGCCCTTGATACCTGTAACCTAGGGAAGGGTGCTTATGTCCAGCCTCTTCCTCTATTTGAGGTTAGACAATTTTCTTAAACTTTAAACTGACTTATAAAGCATTGGTTTTAATTTGATTTTTATCCTAAAATTTTCATTTTTTTACCAAGAGACAACAGGATCAATAAAAGATTTATAAAAGAATTTGATTGTGAATGGTGATCAATACAGACTTTGCAACATATAAGTTTTCTACATAATATATGAATAAGAAAATGATTTTGGTAAATTTTTCTATATTTTATGAATAATAAACTAATTTTTGTAAAGAACATGACTGTTCTGAGTTGCAAAGAATATTATATGCTTTGTAAGCAGAAGTATTGCACCGTTGGTGAAATCTGGGTTTGGTTATCAGGCTTCTAAATGGCAGTACTGATAAAATTTTTTCTACCTATAAAAGCAATTCAAAAGCTATTGAATTGTTTATAAATTTCATCATGTTGTGTTCAATAAAGCTTGTTTGAAACCCTTTTTATTAAATTTTTGTAAGCTTCACAGAAGTTTTGAAGCTTTAAATCTGTCTTTGAAAAGTAACATTCAAATCTTTGAAAAGAATATTTTTTTCGAAATTCAAACTGACTTCATAACTTATTTTGCTCCGTGCTGCCAAACTGATGCCTAAAGATTTAACAAAGGTGTTTAACATTTCAATGACCGTGTTACAGTGCTGTAGCCACTTATCACCAATCAATGTTGAACTGTGTAATACTATTGCTCACCAAGTATATGTTTGAAAATCAATAACAAAAATCGGGAACACAAAGAATTACAATAATGTGAAAGCAGTCACCTATTTTTTAAAACAATTCTCCAAATCATTGTCCTAAAAATCCTTGAAAATTTGCACAAGTACTTGTTATTGTAAGGAAGTTCAATCTTCTAAGAACCTTGTTATAAGTGTGGCTAGCTTTCGTGGCCTCTCTAATGCTATACTGTGTCCACAATCATCCAAAATTTCAATCTGGCTTTCAGGATGTATATCTCTAATGACCTCAGTAGCTGAAACATCAAGGGCCTGGGAAGGAAAAGCAAGCATGCACTTTTGTTAAACTAAAATTAGCAATCTAGCATAGTGATAATGAAAGAAAGTCATGCATCTCAATTACAAAAGAAAAATAAACTTTTTCAATTCAACCATTTTACCACTGTAGAATGCTGCAATCGGGGCTCTTACATAAAAAGTAATTTGCTCACAGATAAGTAAAGTATTTGTTGCTTCCTTTTCCATACTCCAATTTGGGACAGATAAAACAAGGCATTGTTTGGTAACTTTTATTTGGTCGTAATTGAAATCCTAATGTACACTTACGTTCAAAAAGTATTGGGACACACTTCGAAACTTCGAAGACATTTTATGCAACAAATTCGGAAAGACTTTTTTAAAATCTTTCTCATTAAAAAAGTACGGCAGTCATTTCCATGAAATTTTCACAAGACATTGTTGATATTTTGAAGCCTTTTATGTACGCCAAAAAATTAAAAAATCATCGACCATAAAATTTATATAGGTCTCGAGATGAAAACATGGAAGCTCTGAAAACTCAAGAACTGAGTAAAGAGAAGCGTATAAAAATTGCTTTCTACTGAAATAAAGCAAATGGATTTCACGACATTGCATCAATTGTCAGCTGCTCATTGAGTGCAGCTTTTCTGGTGTGTAAAAAGTTTTTCGGTACAAGAACAGTAAAAAATTTACCAAGGGTTGGCAGACCGAAGAAGTTTACGATGCCGAGGGACGACAGTTCTTTACTGATGGAACTGCGAAGTAATAGGTTTGAATCCTTACCAGACATCATGTTGTCATGTAAAAAGAAGCTAAATAATGGAACATAAGCAAAAACATGGCTATAAAGATATGAAAAATACAAATTTTCCAGCGTTATAAGAAAAACAAATGCTCTCTCAAAGTTAAAATTAATCATCAACGATGAGTTCAATGGCTTCTCCTTGAATGTTACGCAATTTTAAAAGTAGCTTGAATTAATGCAATAATTTAATAAAATTGTAGCATTTTCGTCGATGAAGTAAACTTTTTTTGAAGCTTAAAAGTTTGATTTTATAATTTCTTTGATAATTTTTTTTGTTATGCAAACGTGAAATTAAAAAGTTGTATTTGTTTGGACAGCTCTAAAATTTTTGGAATGTCATGTGACTTTGCCATTGTTAGGCCATACAACCAATCTGCATATTTTGTTGTTATAATCAGGAAAATCGAAAGAATCCTTTGTTTTCTTGGTTATGCTTCATAAGTTGAAGCATTTTCCTAACTTGTTATTCCATTTTGGGGAAACGTAGGCCTAGATTATTTGTAGAAAGACTGCCCAAATCTGAAAAAGTTTCCGTTGCAAAACCGAATCCACAAAACGCCATAATTCGTTTATCGAATTCGTCCCAATACTTTTTGAACGTAAGTGTAGTATAAAATCACTTTAGGTACATATAATTCACATATTTCTTCATTCTGTTCCTATATCCATCCTTCCCTGGGTACAAATGGCTGATGAAGACAAAATTATGTCTAAATTTCTATTTTGGCAATTACATAACAGCACTGAAAATTTTGGTTTAGAATATCAATTCTAGAAGCATATTGGTCAAATGTCAGTTTTCTTTCTCAGCTGTGCTGACAAATTTGTCTTGACAATTACTTGCAATTTTATTCTGCAAAATTAAACTCGTAACTTACTTTGTCATGCTTCCCCCAAACAATCATTGTCTTTGTTTTGATGTCTGGTAGTTTTTCTTGAAGGAGATATCTCTCATTTTCATTTATAAGACCTTCAAACACTGTAAAAACAAGAAGATGAAGCTTCAGATTAAAGAATGATGGAGGTTACAAAGAAAGATATTTATGCTCTGATTATTCCTATAAAAATAAGTTTGAAAAAAATGAAATATAAAGAAAAGCAGAATTAAGATCATAATGAGAACAGCAGGTCACTCCCTCTCATTTATGGCCAAAATGGAAACCCCTCTCCAAGAAGAAATTGAAAAGAAACTCTATTTTTGAGTCCGCAACCTTTAACAAGGAAGAAGGAAAGAAAGATATGAAAAAAACATGCAAATTGGAAAAAAGGAGAGCATTAAAAAGATGCCTTAAAAGTAAATAAAATTGTCATTTTCTTCCTTAAAACTGTCCTTTTGGTTGTACTTGAAATGACCCTTGTAACTATAGCTACAAGGGCACATTCTCGGTTGTTGATAATCAAAATGTGGAAGCATTGTACTAGCTTATCAGTTTGGGCTGTATGAGTAAATGTCTAGACATATCTGCTTAAAACTGATGAACGAAGACTTTCAGTTGAATCTAGTCTTATCTCTTAGGATAAGAAAAAATAGTCTAGCTTCCATGTCTTCTATTACAAATAAATTGAAATGACAAACTATCAGGAAAAGCCAAAATTTGAATTCTAAAACCCAATCAGACAACACAATTGAACATCTGGATGCTGTCAGCTAAAGCACAGATAGATTACATATACAGCCCCCTTGCTCCAGCGTACCTGCATAGAGGTGAAAATATGCATAAATATCTTGGTTTAGTTGCAAAAGTCAGACCAATGTGTTGCTGTCTTTATAAGGAACTTCAGAAGTCCCACAAAAATTAATAAAATCTGACTTTATGATTAATAGCATTTATACCAAAAGAACTGGGCCATGAATCTTTGTCTTAGCTAGAAAATATACATCCAATATATATGAGTCTAACTTACGCCAGTCTGCCTGTTATTACTACATGCAGCAAAGGCTGGTGTTACCTTTCACATAGAAGTCCTGAGCTTGCAGTCTTGCCTGCATCAACCCAGAAACAATGATGTCTGGAAACTTGACTGGTTTGTGTACAAGCATGTTAATCATTGCTACAAACTCTTCATTGTTCTTTGGCAACAACTGAATTTTATTTTCTTTTTCATAAGCCTTCACCATTTGACTTGCAACAGGAGAATTAAAGCCAGCTGGACATACAAGCATAACAGATGCTAAATTTTTCGGAAACATTGCAGCATGGACACCAGCTATAAATCCACCAAGAGACGTGCCAACCACATGGTATTTCTTCTTGTTCAACCCAACAGCATTTGCAAACTGTAATGTGATTAAGAGTAATATCAATGTAAGTGACCCATCTTGTATTTCCCTCATTTTCGATAGAACTTTCTGCAAGGATTGCTAACATTTTGCTAACTTTAAAGGCATCACCTTGTGCATGCATTTGGCAAATTTTCAAGTTTCTCTTACCTATAATATGTTGCTAATATCAAGATTGATGGGGGGGGGGGCAGAAAGAGAAACATGGTAATAACACCTAAGAACATTGTGTGTGTAGGGGTCTGTAGGTGAACCTCCTTTAATATAAGAGAACAAACAAGATAGTCTAGTGACATTACAAACTAGTCTGATGATTTTAAAAGAATGGCAACTGTAATCAAAAGCTATGTTTTAAATTATTAAAGGCTCAAGGCTTAATAATCGCTTGCTGTTAAAATGCTTTAAAGTGCAAAGAATGGCAACAGTAATCCAATGTTATGTTTTCAATCATTAATTGCTTGCTATTAAAATGCTTTATGTGTTGCCTTGGTTTGATAGAAGTTAGTTAGTTAGCTCACAAGTTATGTTTGCACAGGTCATATGCAGGCCTTTTCGTTTAACGTGGGCGATTGCCCTTGCCATTGCTTTCGCAAAAATATTGATGCAGGCTTCTGACTGCCCTCGCAAAAATATGTATTGCCCGCAAGACAATTAAATTAAGCAACAAATGCCATTGTTGTTGTCACTATTATTCAATTCATATCTTCACATCAATCTTAAGGATTTCCCTTGAGGCCTTTTAGCTGTCCGATTTTTAGAACATGAGTGCTTTCGAAATGGGAGGTAGAAATCCGCCTTCCGGTTGATTTAGGCCAAAATTCCATATCCCGTGCATTATCCTTGAGAATATCTGTGTCCGGCAAATGTGTAGAATTCTGCTGTTCCGTCCAAGAAATTGCAAGTTTCCGTAATCAGCGACAAATTTACTCCAAAGTCCATTGCTCATAAATCTTGATGGCCCCCATATCGAATGTCAGTTACTCATAAGTGGGAACAACCAATATTGATAACAAGCCACAATGATAAGAACTGGTCAGTAATGGAAAGAAATGCTATGATAAAAAAAGCTGTTGATGCATCGTTTGGAGGAAAATTTGAAAGACTGTTGGAGAGGAGCCTCCAAGAAAGAGACTTTATCTTGAAGCTCCAAAAGAATCTGAAAACATAGATAATGGAATAAGGGAGGACAAAGGGGGGAATTTTTCAACCGAGTTGGAATCTGATTATAATTCATACTCTAAAGAAGAACTTTAAAACAGTGAACTTCTGGATGGTGGTTTTGCGGTTTTGATTGATTTAAAGTTTTATCTCATGCTTTTATGTAGCTGGTCAAACTAAACATATATTCTCTTTACATCAAACATTTTGGTTACAAACTGCCAGTAATCACGCACTAAGAAAATCAAAAGTTAGGTAGATAATACTTTCTAATTTCCTCAGATCCTGAAGGACTTTGTTAAACAAATAATATTGAATGGGCAATTGCCCTTGTAAGCTGATCCACGGGGGCGGTTTGTCGCCTTTGCAAAAATTTCTTAATGAAAAGGCCTGATTATATGGTATTTTGAGAATAAATGAATAAAAAGTGTATATATGTTTATCTAACAAAACAATAACACGATTAAACTGGTTTTTAGGTTGTCTGTAATTTTCTTTTGCCAACATGTAAACTACCGGGCAATATGAAGGAATGATCTTAAAATCATCATTCGCTGCTCTTTAGGTTGTTTGTGAAGCCAAAGAAATAACAATACATTATACTTAACTAGAGTTTCCTACAATTACAAGCCAAACAGCTTGACTGTAATCTCTTAAAAATGACAAAGTTATTAAGAAACCAAAACCAGTTGTGCAAAAAAGTGAATAGGCTAGAGATATTCTAGCAAAATGGCAAGGTTTATATCCCTACAAAACAATCTTTAGCAGGAAAAACCCTGAAAAAACTTGAAGCACCCAAAGTAATCTACTAACAATCTGGGAAAAAACAATGCGAGCTGTAAAAAGCCCTTGCAAGTTTGGCTGCATGTGCTATTTAGCCCTTGCAGAACTGTTGTTAGTTTTTATATTTGAGTATTTACAAAGGCAAAAATACATTACATTGCCAATTCTTTTAACGCTATTCACTTTCAAAAGGCATTTTGTGTGTATTACTACTTTTAAATTTTGTGTTACCACTCCTTAAAACGAGACAGAAGAGGGACATAACTTGTTTTGGAACATAGCAAAGTTTTGTTAGGTTTTGCAGATCAAATGTGGCTTTTTTGGGAATGCCTAGTTTATATGTTGTGACTTGAAAAGAAATTGTCTCGTATTTGAAAGCAAGGTGTAGCATTTCTCATTTTAATTATTGGTAGCATTAATCACGCTACATATCTTTCCTTTTGTGTGAACACATTTCCTATTCTATTGCAAGTTTTAGCAGATAATACAATAGTTTGTTAACATGTGCTATATAAGGAAACAGAAATCTCCCATTTATAACGCCATTTGATAAACACATAGATGTGTAAGACCTCTTTCTCTTTATTTACTGACACCCAGATATTTAGCCATAAGTAGTACAAACATTGGGAAGCTTAAATGCGCAAATGAAATGAGAATGTTGGTTTGCAAAACTGGGCAGGTGGGAAAAAGCCCTCGCAAATCTATTATGTGCGGGGTTTGCGCTGGTGCAAGCCCTAGGTCGCATCTCCAGGAAAGGCATGCAATATAAACAAAAAAATGCCGGCATAACTTTATTCCAAAGTTTGAAATTTGAATAAAAATCTATAATCAATTTTTCTAAGAAGTATAAACAATATACATATGTTCACCTGTTCTACTCTCTTTGCAAAACCTGGCACTGAAACATCATCCTTCAGCTTTCTTGTTGTCCCTCCGTGGCCAGGCAAATCCAAAGCAACAATATGTATTCTCTTGGGGATAAAGCTAGCCATTAAACACCAGTTTTCTTTGCTTGAAGTAAAACCATGTACAAGAAGCAATGATATGGCATGATCTTTTGCATTTCCCCTTTCAATATATTCAAACTCAAAGTTGTCTGATACTTTCAGCTTTTTCTTCTGGAAACCTGCCTTGAAAATGATATATCTAAAGGAAAAAATGAGGTTTCCTAGTATCAAAAATGAAAATATACCTATAAAAAAGACTTCATATTTTTGCTCTGATG
The DNA here is from genome assembly GCF_013076305.1 of Rhopilema esculentum. Next base: position 8,976,844 of record NW_027019597.1, read on the forward strand.
AAGCCCCATATGTAAAAATCTGGTGATCTGCTGATAGGTAAAAATCCGGTTGGAAAACATGACTACAATCACTTTTTCTTTAAGAAACTAAGGTCTGGTGCTGAGGTAGGCATTTTCTTAAATTTTTTGGCCATTTTGCTATCAAAGGTTTCTTACATGTTTCTTAAATTTCTTAGGTAATGAATTTGTCAAACGTGCTTCCAAAGTAAAGTGAATAGATCACTCACATTCAGAGATAAACTAACAAAGTGATCAAGGAATTTTGGTTTCTTAGAATGACTACCTCTGTTGAGATCTGTAAACAGTTAAGCTTTGTTGAACTTCATCAATGTCAAGTTGAAGTAAAACATATTTTTAAATGGAAACTTCTTGAGCGTGCAATTTACTGAGAATAAACATGCAAACTGCACGTCAAGTGTAGTGTTGCAATATACCCTTGATGTTCAGTTTCAAGACTGTTTCGAGTTTTAACTCGGAAAATGAAAACTACAAAGTATAAAAGTTTCTTACCTGTTTTATTTGGGTAGGGTTGTTTCTTAACCTTCGAAAAATTGAGCCTACCGTTTCTTATATAACCTGTTTCTTATAAAAAATGAGTGTAACTTAATTGCTTTGTGTAGTTGTAAGCATTTAGATTCCAAAGTTTTGAGCTGGGGGGTTTTATCATGAGAGATGATTGCCAAGTAACATCATGAAATGAAGATGCTCTAAAGAAACTGATACCACAGCCCGATCTCAAATATGTCATACTCTAGGTACCCTAACGCAATATAACGAAAAAATGATGTAATACTGGTATAGATACCTCTGATATAGTCTGTAAATGACAACTGGGTAATTGAAAACAATAAGCAGCAAAAGAAGAGATAAAATAACTTGTATTGCCAAGGCGTAGCCAAGAACAGTGCTGTTTTCCAAAATTAAGTTTCTGAGCCCCTCCATCTTGCTGCACACCTGTCTTGTCTCTAATCTCCAAGGGAAGTGGATGTGATGTGTAGCCTCGATTTGGTGTCCAACAGCCAAAACTGGGGCAGAGCAGGATTCTGCAGGAGGTACTTTTTGGGGGAGATGATCGAATGAAAATCTGCAAATGAGTGGGGCAGCCCTCCGTCCTGTAGTCTGAGACATGTATCGCAACTTCGTCCCATGCAAATGCTCTTTGACTCCAGGAAGGAGGGCCTTACTCATTAAAAAACTTTCTCTTGCTCATCCCCCGGCAAGTAAAAGACAGGCAGGGACTTCCCCATTGCATTCTCTAATCACCCCCACCTAGAAGCTCTTGGCTAACTCTGTATTGTATTAATTTGCTTTCCTATTCCACACTTTGTTTTACCACTCTTTTCTTCTTTCAATCAGACAGGTTCCCACCAGTGCACAAGAGGTTTCCAAACATCAAACCTGCGTTGTATGTTGCCTTTGTTCTTTCTTTCAATGGATCTTTTCAACTGATAGTGTTAATTTCGTATCGAAGTCCACAAGGCTTCAGTGGTGATGTTTACTTTTGCAAGGAAATATTTGGCCATCGTCTGAGTGAAAACCAACAGCTGCGAAGAAAAGTTCAAGCAAACTTTAGAGAAAAGTGAGTCAAGCGTAGAGTTAAGAATCCAACGACACTTGATAAAAAGTATAATGTACTATGTGTTATTTTCACGGCACCAGTTGTGCAGTTAAATCAAGAAACTATTAAGGAACCTTAAGTACTTCAATTCGATATTTAGAGAGCAAAGAACAGTGGCGAAAGTTCAGTTTTCAAATGGGGGGCAATGTCTACAAAAGCATGCAAATTTGCCGGCAAATGGCACAATTTTGCCGAAAAAACCGACAATTTGGCAAAACCCCCACAGCCCCGCAATTTCCGCCACTGGCAAAGAATATGGCCCTATTCGCACTGCATCTAGAAACCTGACAATGCTAATCCCTTATTGTTCTATCTTCAAAGGCGGCAAGGGTTTTTTAGGAAGTAGTTTAATTGGTAGGGTGCGAACAGCAAAATCTGAAATCTGACAAATTGTAACGTTTCGACTAATTGGTCAAAGGTTCCGTCGTAGAGCTCTGGAGCACCACAATCTCGTGAAAATCTATGATAACCAGCGGGTGACTCGACGGACATGCCAGAATTATGTTAACACCAATAAAAAAGCCCAGGGTGTTATTTGAAATCATGTCACAATTTAAAAAGGTACAATTTCTTAATGGCAACCTGATAACGTGTTAGATAACAATACAACATCTCAGAAAACTGCCTAATGCGAACAGAAGTCTGACAAACTTTGTCAATCTTGAAAAAGTTTTTTTAATTGGCGTGAGAATATCAGGTTTGACAAACATTATCATATTTGCAATGCGAATAGGGCCTAAGGTACTTCAAGCGCTAGGCCACCAGTTAGGTTCCTTATATAATGAATAAGCGTGGATGTCAATTATCATCATCAAGTGCAAATACATGACAGTTTGTTTTTATCGTTATCTTCTGAAATTATTGTCTAGCGATTGTAGAGCATCGATGGTGAACATTGAAAACAGTGGCGTAACGCACGTCGTGCACCTTTAGGCACTATACTAAGGGCCCCCAAGCAGTGATGTGCCTAGACAAAGTTGTTTGGGGGCGATCAGAAAAAAAGTGACCATCCATGAGTATCTTTTTGCGAAATAATTTTTGCGACCACACCCTTCTGATAACTTCACGCAGAAAAAAGTGACCATCCATGAGTATCTTTTTGCGAAATAATTTTTGCGACCACACCCTTCTGATAACTTCACGCAGAAAAAAGTGACCATCCATGAGTATCTTTTTGCGAAATATTTTTTGCGACCACACCCTTCTGATAACTTCACGCACCTCAGAAAACTTCTCGCAGCCGTTTCTTGCAGTTATTTCTTATAGTCGTTAGCTTGCTCCTTATAGCAATATATTTGCAATACACTCTTTTTCGTACGAACCAGTAAATTCGAGTTCAGGCTGACTGTTTTTCGAAAATCTGAGGCTGGATTGTTCTTAATTTGTTTTCAAGTTAATAGTCTGTAAGCAAGCAGTGTAATTGCTAGCATTTTCACTCTAGGGAGGTATTTAGGCCTCATTTTCCAACAAAGTGAGTGAGACAACCTTTATTTGCCGAAAAGTTTGAATAATCACCAAAAAAGCACCCACACGTGGCTAAAAGTCCTCGTTTTTTAGATAAAACGTTGTTCAAAATTGCATTTTACAGTAACTCAGCCTAAGCTTGTTCTTAATTTTTTTTAACTTTGACCAATTTAGAGGCTCGTGTTTTTATAAAATTGTTCTTATAGAAAATGAGTGTATTACGAAAAAGAAAGTTGACCATGATAAATAAAATGAATGAATTACTGGTTGAAATTTGGTCAAACTTCCTAATTAATGCTAAGGTTCCCGCTGCATGACCAACTTTCTTAGGCCTGGTTCAAACGTCGCACTTCTCATGTGCCGAACCTAACTCTGTTTGGAGCGACACTTGAGCATGTTAAGCGCGACTCCCGTTTCAAACGTCGAACTTAATCATGTAGCGCCAAATGGGTTTTAGGATTGTTACATAAAGTATCTTGGTTAAGGCGCACAATCTCAAATATTTGTTTGAAACGCATAATTTTGCATTGAGTTCGGTACATGACAAGTTCGACGTTTGAAACCGTGCCGTGCTGGAGCCGTGCAGCTCGGCAAGCTCTGCCGATCCAAACTAGTCTGCCGCTCCTAACTAAATTTGCCGTACCAAATTGATTCAAACGTCGCGCCCCTCATGTACTTAATTCTCGAGTTAGGTTCGGCACATGAGAAGCGCGACGTTTGAACCAGGCCTTAAAGTTTGCAGATATTTTTTTGGGGGGGGGGGGGGGGAGGGGGGGCATGATGTTCCGAGATGTTTCTCAAAAAACGGGTTTTTTACGGAAGCATATGTTTTTTAAAGCATTCACAGCATCACTGAATTAGGCGAAAAACTGGATATGCTGTCAAACTGAGCAACCATATAATAATGGTTCAATATATAGCAAGTCGATTATGTTTCCTTCTAAAAGACATCTATATCGTTATTAAATTTTGTATTTAATTTACGAAAATATAACAAATATAGAAAATGTAATTGATTTCCTCCATGAAGCAGTTTGAAAATATTAATTTTTCTGAACATGTTTTCCAATGCAAGTCCAGCCTCCATTTGTATACGCTGAACAGAATTCCAGGAAAGCTTAGATGAAAATCAAAGAAAATATCTCAGGCAGCAGAATTTCTCTTCATATGTTGTTATATGTTATTTATTTTGGCTTTACAGGAAAACACCATAGAGTGAGTGCTTAGGCCTGATTAAAATTTTAATATGCCCTTGCATGAATATTTGAAAGCTTGAGGAATCTTGAAAAGCCTGAAACATCTGGGGCTGAGCTCAAAATTGAGAAACCTGTACAAAGTTGTCTCTAGTGCGCCTTTCTCAGACTAATTTTTATAATTTTTGTCTATGGGAGGTGTTGACCGTCTCCTGCAGGGAGCGAGAACTGATTTCAGATAACCAATGCTGTGGGTGCAGCGATAAACGTATTTTTGTGCAGTGATAAAAAGCTGAAATTTTTATTGTAACAGTCAAAAATAGAAAATGAAGCAAATAATATTTATTAAAATCCGATGATGATCTCTTTGCTAGATAGTGTACTCAACAAATAATTTTTGGCTTGAAAAAAGGGTTTGTGTTGTTTACTTTCAGCATCCTTTGAATCTATGACTTGAGAATCATTCAAAACCTTCGTTTACCATTATAACTGCCTTTTATAAACTACTATACAACCATTTATGCAAAGCTTTAAGTTTGATTTTTTCCAAAGTTTGATATTAGATAGAAACAGATTTACACATTTCTCAGATACAAACTTTATGACCTTGTGGCGGCCGCCCCAAAGCTGTTTTTAGATTTCTGCTTTTACCAGAAAGTTTTCTAATAAGGGTAACTTTATTGTAACCCACAATTTCTATGCATAAATTTTGTCCACAAAATTCATGATGTGCATCAATCAGCAATTCGCATAATTTATATTTTAAGTATGTACTAAGAAAATAATTAATTGTGGCCTGATTCAGTCACGGGGGTGGGTGGAGGAGGGGGTGGGGATACTCCCATTAAGGCATAACAGGGGGCCCAGTCGATTTGAGGGTCTAATCAAATGGCTACCAACTGGCCCAGATTTTTTATAATAACATGACGGCTTAGTTTAGCTTTGGATTTGTTATAGTTAATGAACAAGAATTTATCTCTATCGAATCAACAACAGTCAATGGTGAAGAAATTTGCCAAAGAAGGACCAAGTGAGCAAAAGGAAATTGATGCTACCATGGACATAATTTCGGGCCTTATGCCACCACTTGAGGGTTATTGTCAAAAAGACAACCATTTGAGAGTAATTCTTCGACAGTTTAATTTTGGCCCTCTATGACCCTGACTGGACCCCTTTGTTAGGCCATAATGGGAGTACCCACTCGCTGGGATTCAGCCCCCACTCCTCTGTATACATGACTTTTTTCGCCACTAATAAAGAAAGTAAAGGTCAGGAAAGCATGAATAAACTTCAAACTTGTTAATTGATTTTCTCCATAAAAGTTATTTATTGTAACTAAAAACTGCAAGATAATTTTTGGTTTCTCACAAGTTTGATCAAAAACATGAAAATATTTTTCTATTTGTTCCAATGTCCAGTTTGAAAGAAGGAAAATGAAAGGATGATGATGATCGATGTTGCGGGGGAGCGTAGCCTCGATTCTGATAATTTGGCGCCATTTGTGTTCGTCGCATGTTTGTTTCAGGACAGCAAAAGTTTTCACGAGAATCTCCTTGGTAAAGATGAGTTTTCGTAAGTTATAAATATTGCCAAATATTTTTACTTATGATAATTTTAATAATGTTTTAATTTGATTTGTTAAGTTGCTGCATTTTTAATTGCTAGAGAGCTGATTTTAAAGGGTGTGTAAGTAAATGATATATCCCGAAAATGCGTTAATTTTTCCTATCCAGTTGTAAAAATTTTTTAGCGAAAAGCTTTCATTTTTTATTGTCGACCTCCATTTAATTCCAATTGCATATAAAAAGGATAGAAAGCAGCAGATGAAGTTTTAGTAATGTAGCGACGCACATTACGAGTATGACTCTCGTAAGAAATATTAAATGTCCGCCACGATCAAAATCAATTTACTAGCAACCTGCTTCACTCCTCTCAAGTTAAGGCTGCTCTTATGGCAGAAACTTCATAGATAATTTTATCTTAACATTACTTAACATTATTACATGATTTAGGCAGTGTGTGCTGGAAAATGGATGAAGTTGAGCACCCAGTTCAGTTCAGTTTCATATTTTAAATTCTCCACATACAATTTATCATAACAAAACTAATTAATACAAACAAATTACTAAACTACAATAATAACAATAATGCACCTAAAATTAATATAACATACAAATACCGAACAGAGAACAATATAAATTGCATGGGGGAATTACTTAAAGGAGGAGCTCTCTCAGTAGTTAAACTAATCAAGGAGAGAGCACCCCCCCCCTATTTTGTTCCTGTGTGCATCCTGGCAGGTTCACAGCAAGTAATGGGCTCAACGTTTTTGTAAATGATTTTTCTGAAGACAGGGAACAAAAATTTAAGCTGTTGATGGGCCACCCTTCCATGTAATCTTGCCTTAACAAATTTAAAAGGGAAGGTTGCCAAGTCCTGTTGTAGAGTTGTCTTGAAACTTTTTTATGGGAGTTGAACCAGTATATCGTTTTTAAAAGTTATAATGGATTTATTTTTAAACACCTCACTTTTACAACACTGATGTTTAACTAATATTAGCAAACAAATTAATTTTCATCTTGATTTTAAAGTTCATCTCCTATTCCTCTTTGTTTTTCAGCAAATATGTTTGGAGGAGGCTATATGGTATGATAGTTATAAATATACAATAACCATATTTTTGATAATTTTCTTGTTTTGCATCATCAATCAACTTGGTTTTTAAGAGTCTTTTTGTAGACTAATTCAATTGATAACAGTTTGACAACTTGCATAAAGCTAAGTTTTTGAGGTAGTCAATGTAGAAGGTTGAAAAAACTTCATGTTTGAATATTCAAAGACCTTGATTCCAAGGAGTGAGTTACTCCAAAGTTTTGCTATAGGGTGAAATGTGCATGGGAAAGAGTCTCTTCAACCAGAAAGAACCGCATCATTCACTCTGATTAAGGCAGAGCAACATTATTCACTCTGATTAAAGACAGTGTGTCATGACATTCATTGGTTTATCCAAACAATGAACAAAATTTCTATTTCAGTGTGTTTTCATTTTGTAACAAAGGACGCCTCTTACTTGCTATTGACCAGTTGTGCTAATTTATCATGCCTCTCTAATTCAATAAAGAATAGCCAATGAGCAGCGCAACATAAACAGATGCAAAGGCCATGCAATTGAAAATAAAGAAAACTTAAATTTGCAGCCAAATTGTCTAAAATTAAAATGAAACCTCAGCATTTGGATCATTTGTTATCATGCTGGAGAAAGAATTATGCAAAACTCAATCAACCACATTCTGGAAAACATTTTCCAGCCAAATCAGCTGCCCATCCTTCAATTTCAGTTACAAATGAGTTGCCAGGGTTTTCATTCTAGAATCAATCTGGGTGCATAAACCGCAGATCTTTTTAAGTTTTCATCTGCCATGGCCCTGACCAATGTTAACAAACATAACCTTGTTTACTTGCTTGATTTTTAGTGTAATATGCATATAATTTGCAATTCATTCTAGGACATGGGTGGTGGTGGTGGTGGTGGTGGGGGATTTATGACTGATGATTCTCCATCAAAACTAGATTCATCACAAACAAAAAAGGTAAGTATCATTGCAGCTTCCCTTTAGATAAAAGTATGATTTCATCAGACAAGAACATGATTATCTTATCTCAAATAATCAAATAGGCACACAGAATGATTTGATGAAATTTTAATGATAGCTTTTGTACCTTTTTATTTTTTTGCCACTTTCTATGATGTAATTCTATTCTTAATTTGGATTTCTGAAGTTAGAATAAAAGAAATACAAATCCGTCAAATATTAGTGAATTTGAAATTGATAGAAGATTTCAGTTTTTGTTATTTAGATTTAAGTTGTTGTGATCTGTATACAAAATTAACTTAGTATGTACTTTGTTACTATTTTGTTTTACTTTAAACTATGTTGTTTAAAGATACTATTTGGTGTTTAGTCCTGTTCTATACACCAAACAGCATGTACAGCTCTGCCTGTACTGCATCAAGCACTTTATGACAGACTGGTAAACAGTAATTTTCAAAATTGCTCAAAATATGTTTATTGTAAAACTCTCATTCTGTTTTTCAGTCAATGAAATCAATGAGAGAAACACTTTGGCCAGTTACAAATGCCATGCTACACAAGGCTCAATATGACAACATATCTGAAATGTTCAAATTTGATGACATTGAGTTGCATCAGGTATGGACTGGTTGAATTGAACTTAAATCCCTCATACAACACTGCCTCCTGAACAAGTACATAGTGTTGAACAATTATCACTTGTGTGCATTCTAATGATTAACCTAAACCTTTAAAAATTATAGACCTTCCTCTGTCTTTGACCAATTTTTTTTTCACAGAAATCGAAAAATGGAACAGAGTTCTTTTCCATTCAGTGCTGGATCAAATGAGGCTACATCCGTTCCTGAAATGTTTAGGCTACAATAAAGAAGCATCTTGCATAATAACACTATCTTAGATGCATCTTTTTTTCTTATTTAGGTCACAATAGTTGGTGTTATCAGAGAAGTCCAGGAATCCTCAACAAATATCTTATACAAAGTTGATGATATGACGGCAGACAGCATAATTGTGCGCAAATGGATTGAGCCAGATGTAATATCTTAATACACCTACTCTTACTTATCTGCCTATAATTATAAAGAAAATATTACTTTGATCTATCTATAAATATATATTATTTTACAATACAATTATTTCTATTTTTCTTTAATATATGTTTTAACTTAATGACTTCTTAATGGCATTGGGATTCCACAGAAAATTGTCACTAGAAAAAACAATTTCTGTGTATAAAGATAATAATCAATAATGTTTGATTCTGTTTTTTCAAATGTTTAGGAAAACCCAGCAGAAGCAATAAGGAGGTCACAATACAGGTGAAAATTCCTCATTTGCATTTTATTCACTGTTTGCATCATCAAAATTGGGTGCTTATTTTCGCTTTATTTTCTTATACACCTTTTAAAAGCAATATAGTTTCATACCTATACCATTTCTGTGCATGAAATTTCATATTGTTGAGGAAAGATTGAAATCCTTTCCCAATCCTTTCCTCTAAAATCCATTACTCTTGGTAAATCAGAGCAAGAATTGTTTTGTCTGCTTTTGTGCTTAAAAACCACCATAATCTTGTTCTTTTACAGAACTGATTAAAGTTGAGCTGTGATGTGGACAAAAAATTTTGAATTGCCAGTTAATTGCTTGATATTTTGATTGTAGAGTGGTTAAAAGTTCACTAGAGCTTTTTCAAAGTGCCCTGAGCTACACATTTGCTATATGTTATAAGTAAATATATTTGTAAATTTGTCTGAAGTTTTAATGGAAAAAACTCATGTCACTGAATCACTGAAGGAAAGTTGAAAGGCGGTCCTGCACCAGTAGTTGTACAAGGGAGGCTCCGTGGCTAGAGACACTGGGTTTGGTCCAAGGGTTGGTGGTTCCAATTGCTAGCGGGAACAAACTCTCACCTAAAGTGAGGAGAGTCGCCAGCGCTCTGTAGGTAGGAATCGTGAGGAAGGACCAGGAAACTGCTTCATAAGCACAGCTTCTCAATGCTGAACAACCTCCTCTGGACGCTAGGTAGCAGATACAAATAAAATACAAAACTAGATATACAAACAGCGTTAGAAATGTTTTGGCACACATCATTTCACACATATCAATTGAGCATTTGCATTCATCCTACCCCAACATATGATGTAATTTTGCATCATTAGCCAATCAGTCGTCAGTAACGACTCAGTCAGGTAGTTGATTGGTACATGTTTTTATTAGGTCTGAAACTCAGATTTACTATGCAACAAATTTTGTTACCTCTGCTATGATATAGATTTTGGTTTATAACAATGATTAAATGCCTAATAACTATCCAAGTTAAAATGTCACTAACAAATTGTTTATCTATTGTAGAGAAAATTCATATGTCAGAGTATATGGACACATGAAATCACTTCAAGACAAAAAATGCCTTGTTGCTTTTAAAATTGCACCAGTTAAAGATTTCAATGAAATAACTTACCACATGCTTGATGTTATTCATTCATTTCTTTACAAAACAAAGGTGGGATATTCTTTTCTATGGATTCTATTTTGTAAAAAACGATAAAATAAGACTCCTCTACTCAAAATGAAATGGTAAAAGCTTATATTTCAGTAATTAAAGTAGACATGCTCTTTAAAGCTATGTCTTAAAACAACCTTACACTTGTTTTATTGGCAGAACTTGTACTCATGACCTTTTCACCATCCTTGCTTAGTGATTTCTAGCTCGTTATGAAGTTTGGTTTTGTTGCTTTAAATGACAGGACAAATATGCCTAAAATGAGGTGATTCTGGAAGTGTGTGATTGATTATACGAGGGTCTTTTTCCATATAGGGGTTCTTCATAGGGGGCTCCCTTAACTTCACTTCCAGCATGCCAATTAAACAGATACCTGTTTGCTTCTTGGAAACTGACTCAAAAACATAAGCAATTAGTATTCATCAAAGTACTGTATATCACGTAATGTTTTTATTCCCAGCAATAAAAATGTTTTTATTCCCTGTGAGTTCTTTTTCCCAGCAATGACACTTTTTTACCTGTTTGTTGTTTTCCATTTTTATACAGGTTGTGGATAAAGGTGATGTTAATATGAGTGGGGTCTTTAACACTGGTACTGAGACAGCTGGACTGGATGGCAAAAAAGTATTTTCTGCACCAAACACACATGGAATGTCTGTGATCGAGAGGCAGATACTTGATATGGTCTATGTTTGTCGTGATGAGCAAGGAGTCTCCATTGATGCCATGAAACAACAGCTACGAGGCATAAGTAATGCCCAACTCAAGTATGTTGATTTTTTTGTATTACCATATAACAGATCGTATGAAGCATTACGACAAGCTTCTTACATTATATTTAAGAGCCCCAATTTGATAACTAAAATTTAGGCTTTATAAGTCTAGTCATGGTTATTTTGTGAATAGAACAGTTTTGAAAATTTAGAGAGTATTTGGTTTATCTTGCAATGCCAACGTTATTTTACTACTCCTGAAAGTCAAAATTTTTGTAGTGAAAAGTTCTATGTTAAATCAAACATAAAATGACTTAAATGAAACTCAATGCTGTTGCAACTTAACATTGCATGTTGGCAGTTTCTATATTTTAATATTTGAGCAATCCGTGGACAAGAACAATTACCATAACTGGCAATAAATAAATAGCCCGATTAGCTCCTCATTCTTCTCCTTAATTTCTCTAGCCATTGCATGTAATACCTAAGTGCAGGCTTATGTGCAGTATTATAAGACAGAAAGACAAATTTAGATTTTAGTGACCTGGCATTACTGTTAAGCTGTTTTCTGTAACATTTTCATTTTAGTTTGTTATCTTTATAAAAAACCATCAGTCACAAATTGTTTTGAATTCATTGTATCATATTCTACTATAAGTTGCTTGAACAAAACTACATAGTTACTTAATATAATATTGATAACATTATAATAACATCTGCTAATCATCTCTGTAACAATTTAATATTTCAACCTTTTCTAGGGAAACACTCGACTTCTTGAGTAATGAAGGTCACATCTACTCAACAATTGATGAAGAACATTTCTTATCAACTTCTGCTGGGATGTGAGACATTTTTATAAACCATGGACACATAAAATGCCCCAACATAAGAAGATCTACACTGCAAGTCTTTCTAATAATGTTGCGCCTTGGTGTATGTTGCCATGTTGGGCCTTAAAGCTAAACCCTTTGATAGTAGCATAATTAACTTAAGAATAAGGGCTTTTAAAATCCTGAGAGGGGTAATCATTACAATTACTTTAATCTTTTCCAGAACTGCTGTTCCCAGACTCTTGACTGATGCCCATAAATATTTTGCAGATTAATTTTATGTCAGTATTACGTTGCAGTTATTCCCTTCCCAGTATGGTGAGACAGCCTTTTTCCTAATCACCAAATACGTATCATATCAGATCAGACCATTGTTGAAATTGTTTAGTTGTTCTCAATTTAGATTAAATTAAGTGTCAGTAAGAACATATGTACCTAAATATTTGTGTCATATACAGTGATATTGTGCTTTGAAATAACTTGCTTGTGATACTCCTCCTTGACTCTTAGACTTTCTCATATTGCATTGTTTCAGGGTGTAGTTTTTGGAGAATGGTTTATTAAGAAAAAATAAATTAAGTAAAGAGAAGAAACAAAATGAACATAGTTACAAGAGTATATTATAATTTCTTACTTGGTCTTAAAGACATAAATACCAAAATTAAGACATCAAAAGAAGAAATTAAGATGTATTTTTTAAAATTTGTTAATAATCTTATTTAATAGTAACCACTCTGAGAATTATCTCTAGTTTATCAAAAAACTTTAGATCCTACTTGTTAGACAATGAAACACAAAATTTCCTTCATGACAAATGGAATTTTCAAATTCATTTTGCCAAGAATTCTAGTACAAATAATATTTCAGCATTCAATGCTTAATTAATTATAAACCATAACTAAACACATTGAATATGTTTACCTTATAATAAAACACTCCTATTTCTGGTTGTCCCATAAATCCTTGAATTAGCCCCCTGAGAGCTTATTAATTTATGAAGCTTTAAGGTGGGGACTAATTTGAGGGGGGCCTATCTGGGGGAAGGGGTGGGACCTTATAAAAATAATTTCCAAGTTGCCATACAAATACCTCTTTTTGTAGCCTGAAAATATGATTTTAAAGTATCATTCAAAGGATAAAAATATATTTGGTCCAAAATATGGATATCTTGATTGTATTTGGCAGTCTTTTCACCAAAGTCTTTTTTGTTTTAATTTTTTTATTCTGTGCTGAATAGGTGTTTTATTAATCACTGATTTAGATGATATAGTTTTTGTTGTATCTAGATAACACTCTTGTGGGGGCTTTTAGAAAGGCTGAGTTAGGGTTGTAGTGCTAGGGAGGCTCACGGGGTAAGATTTCTTGCTAATGCCTAAGTTAGCTGATGTGTTATTGTTTTTAGCAACATTGGTGCAAAAACCCCTTCTGTTATTTTGATCGCACTACACTACAGAGGTGATGATTTATTCAATTTGGGGGCTTATTAAGATTTTAATTTACAGGTTTGATTTTTATTTGAGGGGGTTCATACAAAGGGGGCAGACTTTGAGATTCTGGGTATGACAAGTAATATGCTTGTAAACTCAAATTACACTCATGATGAAAATTGACAAAGACCACAGGTTGTTGTTGTTTGAATCAGACAAGGTCTGCCTCTACTTCTGTTCCAGAAGCTTACTTGATTCTTACCCTGCCTCTTCTACTGTTTTTGTTGCATTGAAGTCAAACATTGTTTTCCCCAAACATTCTATACTGCATATCATCAAAGGCATCATCACAGCACTTGCTTGTGCATTCTGCATAGTCTCTGTAGAGTGTTACTGATACTAGTACAAAAATGACCAGACATGGAGCAAAGAGAATCCAAAAAAACCCAACAAGAAAAACAGTTATACCTGTCAGGGCAACCAGGGCGGCTACTTCAAAAACTCCTACGCATATCTGCCAAGCAGCCATTCCTGTGAGTGTTCCAACTACAGTTGGCTTCAAAGTGCTGGCATTAGCAATTGATTTTTGATCTACAAACACATCATCTTGTACTGAGGAACTGGCAATGGAGGTCCTGTGCTCTCGGAATGAATAGAACTCATCTCCATCCGGAAGCTGACTCCTGTTGCTCCCATATTGTGGGGCACTTTGCTCAATTCTTCTCGTTTTAATAACAGGTTTTCGAAACCAAATTAACTGGAGAAGTAAACATACTTGATTCAAAATTCTCATTATTATTGAAAGAATTTTACCAATAAAACCAGGCAATTTTATAAGTGTAAACAAATTAGCAAATGGCTACAAGCCCAAAACCATTATTTGGCCCATTTTCACTATTGTAGATATTTCAGTTTTAATTTTTTTGCAAAAAGATACAAATTGAGTTATTTTATTTTTGTCTAGCTATTATCTACAAGCAGAGATATGTAATTTCTATCACAATCACAAGGCTTTTGACAAAGAAAATCTCACTCTAAAGCAAATTATGTTTGCAAATAAGTAATGCACACATACATGACAAAATTTTATACCAAATGTTTATACATAATCTTAACCTTTTATTGATTTTTTCCCAATTTTTTCTTTTTCATACAGTGTCAGGCCTTGACCGGAAAGGCGCTCGATAGAGCCTGAACGCCTAAATTGCACCTAAATATAGCCATGGAGAGCGATTTAGTGAGACCTGAAAATCTGTAACAATATTGCACTGAAGCAAAATATCGTTTGAAAACAATGTTAATAAAGCATCAACAATCTTCTCAAATGACCAAAATAATTTGGTTTATAATATTTTTACAAAAGTTTATACCACTAATCTTTTGATGACTAGATTTTATATCCAGTTCCTCATAAGGCCACATCTACAGGAATACCTTTTTGAGTAGAAAAAGTTACTTGCCATGCATTGTAAATACAATTGTATGAAAACAGTTGTATGATATTTCAAAATGCATCATTTCCATTTGGACCATATCGTTTGGCTTGTTTTCATTAAGAAGAAATTGAAAATTTTTGCAAACAGCAATTTTACACAGGAGTGTGAAATAGAGCACCTTGAGTTTCTTAGGAGCTCGTTTTATGGAGCTCCTTCATTTTGCTTTATGCAAGGCCTGATACATGTCTTACATTTGTATATTTTAACATCAGCTGCTTCAAAAGTTGTATTGGAAATTAAAAATTTAACACGATTAAAAATTTAAAAGCTACCTAACAGTAAATTAACTTAAGCAAAATCATACCTTGAAAAAATTGGAAATAACATAAGTCTGTAAAGTTTTAAAACTTCATATTGATTCTAAATGCTGTGCAAGCTCCTTCAACATTCTTTTTGGATCAACCTTTTAGGTACTTTCAATGTAATAGGGTGAAAAGATGATATCATAAAAATCTAAATTTTAGAATTACTTTAATTTTGATCACTTTAGCAGAAGAATGCAGTGTAATATTTCTGAATGTGCAAAATCAGTGAAACTGCTACATATTTTCTGAGATATGGCCAGTGAAAGATTTCACGCTTGCCAAAATATTGTAATTTTTGCTTTGCTCATAGCTTTTAGAACTAAGTTTAAATTGATGGGAAGTAAACTTGTACACATGTGACCATATCTCAGGAGATTTGTAACAGGTCTAGCTAATTTATCACAGCTAGAAGGATTGAATGGTGTCCTTTCAGGTTCTACGTTCAAAATCCAAAAATTCTACATATACTTTGGTGCTTGTAATGTTAAAACCTTGCCACTCTGTAGGCAGCATTATGACTAGAAAGCTTACATAGCAAATTAATACCTATTGGGATAATGTTTGTCATGATTTAATCATGCTTCAAGAGTTAGTGTGCCCAGGCCTGGCGTTTGAAATCTAAAACTTCTATAAAAAGATTTTTGTAACATGGTAAGCAGCAATTTATCATTTAGCAACAAACCTGCAAACAGTTGATGTGACCAATGAATGCTCCAATGAAAACCATGCTTTTAAATTTGGTGGATGTCTCAAAAATATACACAGGCACAAACTGAAATGACCAACCTACAGCTGTCAAAACTACTGATATGTTTGACTGCCCAAGTGTGCTTCTTTCAAATATATTACGAATTACCTGAAAAACAAATTTAATTTGTTTATATATGTTTTGGGAATTTAACCTCAAACACCCATTTTCAAATTTAATCTACTTAGAGTACATAACCGGATTGTTCTAAGTTGCTACTCGAAGTTTCATGCTTAATGTCAGGCAACTTTGGTGTAATGAGCAGGATGATTCTTAGTTGTTACTTGGATCATCAGGCAAATGATTGTGTGAAACTCAGACTAGCAACTTAGAACTGTCTTGTTCTTTACAACAAATAGCATGTACAGCTCATCTTATATGGCATTGAGCACTTTATGACAGACCAGTAAACAGTAATTTTCATTCTTAATTTTATATGTTGATAAATATTGAAAACATAAAACTCATAAACTCACATATTTCTATAAATATTATGCAAATATTTTTTGATAACGTCTAAATATACTGGAGAAATGTGACTAGTTAAATGAACTCTTGTAGTGCCTCATTACTCATCACAGGCCATACAGAGGGAAAAAATATTCTTATTTGTTTATTTTTCTTATTCTGTTGTAGACAATTTTAATTTACTGCTTCTTCTTTACAAGGCAGTCAGCTTCATTGGAAGCATTTGCCTTGCTGAAGGACATCAGAACAATAGGGGCATTGGGGACACATTTCACCCCAAACATTTGAAGAATAGCTCTTTTTTCTTTACAGAGTCGTCCTAAGAACTTTATATCCCCTTTTCTGAAGTAATAATAGACCCTTTCCCACCTCCATATAGCTAAAATCTTGGCAAAATGACATCATTTTGTCATACAGGGGATTTCATGTCAATTTGAGGCTTGCTTCCACAGGCTTGACCATATCTTTTAACAGGGGAGGAGTTAAAAGCTCTCCTAGTAATTTCCAGGTGAGATTTTTGAAGATAACAAAAAGGAAAAATTGATAACAAGGAGAGCAATTATCTTTTTAGACCAGTTTAAGAGAGCAAAATGTGGCTCTATTCCAGCATTTGAGCAGACCCTGGAGGGAAGCAAGAGCTATGCCTCTCCTCAATGTTAAGGCCTGCTTTCACCAAAAAACATAAAAAGGGTAATTTTCCATTTTCCCAAGTTCTAAAGCATCAATATAATCCAGGCTCAAATCTAAATGACTCAATATAATCCAGGTTGGAGAATATATATGATTTTGTTTACTTATACTTATACTTATACAATTTTTGCATAGGCTCATATCCCGTATCAAAATCCTACAGGGACCACACGGGTAAAAAAGGGGGCTGAGGGGCAATTTTTTAAATTCACGCCAAAGACTATGAGCTGCAATTGCCAGCTAAGGCATTTGAGCTGAGCAATGTTGTTGAGCTGGTTAAGACATCCGTGCATGTGCTAGTTATCTAGCCTGAGGTATAAAGGAGAACCCATGAGTTCTAGAGAATCATTAATGCCTGGTTAGAAAAAGTGATAATTACCTGTGGCAAAAGTCCTACGGAGAACAATATAATTGCAATCCATTCCATTTTGTTCGCTCCACGCAAATTTGGAACAGCAATTTCTATAGAAATTATAGCAAGCCACACGACTATGCTGGTGCCAAAAAGTGTAACTTTAAATCTGACATCTTCTTTGGAATATAACCAAAATTGGAAAAGCAACCCGGCTGACGTTCCGCAGTATATTATAGACGCTATCTTGAAATAAATATTCTTGGAAGAGATTTGGAAAACAAAGAAAGTATGAACTAAGTTTGCAGTGGAGAGTCCTGCAGCCCACAACGAGCTTAGTCCTTTCGTCGACTTTAGATATGAATTTTTGTGCAGCTGTGGAATAAGGGCAAAAACAAAAGCTGTTGCTGACACGTAAAAGCAGAAGGTTGATAGTCCACATATCATGACAGTTAAATCTGACTGGCAATGAAAGGATAATCCAGCCGACACATTTCCATGTGACATTTCGAGGCCTGGCTACTGTTCCTAAAAGCAAGCTTCGCTGAGAGTAGGATGCTTCTGTTGGGCAAATAAAAGCGAAGTTCAAAAATTAATAAGTTGCTTGGAAAAACAAGTCTCTTTTTGCTTGCTTCCATGTTGCATAATCACTTTTCTCCATCTGCAAACTCTGTTGATCTTGATCTCGCAAATCTAACCAAGCATCATCCACAATCGCATCAACAACTTTTGGAATCCCTTTTGTCTT
>NW_027019597.1:9003151-9108866 GCF_013076305.1 Rhopilema esculentum
TCTACGTTCAAAATCCAAAAATTCTACATATACTTTGGTGCTTGTAATGTTAAAACCTTGCCACTCTGTAGGCAGCATTATGACTAGAAAGCTTACATAGCAAATTAATACCTATTGGGATAATGTTTGTCATGATTTAATCATGCTTCAAGAGTTAGTGTGCCCAGGCCTGGCGTTTGAAATCTAAAACTTCTATAAAAAGATTTTTGTAACATGGTAAGCAGCAATTTATCATTTAGCAACAAACCTGCAAACAGTTGATGTGACCAATGAATGCTCCAATGAAAACCATGCTTTTAAATTTGGTGGATGTCTCAAAAATATACACAGGCACAAACTGAAATGACCAACCTACAGCTGTCAAAACTACTGATATGTTTGACTGCCCAAGTGTGCTTCTTTCAAATATATTACGAATTACCTGAAAAACAAATTTAATTTGTTTATATATGTTTTGGGAATTTAACCTCAAACACCCATTTTCAAATTTAATCTACTTAGAGTACATAACCGGATTGTTCTAAGTTGCTACTCGAAGTTTCATGCTTAATGTCAGGCAACTTTGGTGTAATGAGCAGGATGATTCTTAGTTGTTACTTGGATCATCAGGCAAATGATTGTGTGAAACTCAGACTAGCAACTTAGAACTGTCTTGTTCTTTACAACAAATAGCATGTACAGCTCATCTTATATGGCATTGAGCACTTTATGACAGACCAGTAAACAGTAATTTTCATTCTTAATTTTATATGTTGATAAATATTGAAAACATAAAACTCATAAACTCACATATTTCTATAAATATTATGCAAATATTTTTTGATAACGTCTAAATATACTGGAGAAATGTGACTAGTTAAATGAACTCTTGTAGTGCCTCATTACTCATCACAGGCCATACAGAGGGAAAAAATATTCTTATTTGTTTATTTTTCTTATTCTGTTGTAGACAATTTTAATTTACTGCTTCTTCTTTACAAGGCAGTCAGCTTCATTGGAAGCATTTGCCTTGCTGAAGGACATCAGAACAATAGGGGCATTGGGGACACATTTCACCCCAAACATTTGAAGAATAGCTCTTTTTTCTTTACAGAGTCGTCCTAAGAACTTTATATCCCCTTTTCTGAAGTAATAATAGACCCTTTCCCACCTCCATATAGCTAAAATCTTGGCAAAATGACATCATTTTGTCATACAGGGGATTTCATGTCAATTTGAGGCTTGCTTCCACAGGCTTGACCATATCTTTTAACAGGGGAGGAGTTAAAAGCTCTCCTAGTAATTTCCAGGTGAGATTTTTGAAGATAACAAAAAGGAAAAATTGATAACAAGGAGAGCAATTATCTTTTTAGACCAGTTTAAGAGAGCAAAATGTGGCTCTATTCCAGCATTTGAGCAGACCCTGGAGGGAAGCAAGAGCTATGCCTCTCCTCAATGTTAAGGCCTGCTTTCACCAAAAAACATAAAAAGGGTAATTTTCCATTTTCCCAAGTTCTAAAGCATCAATATAATCCAGGCTCAAATCTAAATGACTCAATATAATCCAGGTTGGAGAATATATATGATTTTGTTTACTTATACTTATACTTATACAATTTTTGCATAGGCTCATATCCCGTATCAAAATCCTACAGGGACCACACGGGTAAAAAAGGGGGCTGAGGGGCAATTTTTTAAATTCACGCCAAAGACTATGAGCTGCAATTGCCAGCTAAGGCATTTGAGCTGAGCAATGTTGTTGAGCTGGTTAAGACATCCGTGCATGTGCTAGTTATCTAGCCTGAGGTATAAAGGAGAACCCATGAGTTCTAGAGAATCATTAATGCCTGGTTAGAAAAAGTGATAATTACCTGTGGCAAAAGTCCTACGGAGAACAATATAATTGCAATCCATTCCATTTTGTTCGCTCCACGCAAATTTGGAACAGCAATTTCTATAGAAATTATAGCAAGCCACACGACTATGCTGGTGCCAAAAAGTGTAACTTTAAATCTGACATCTTCTTTGGAATATAACCAAAATTGGAAAAGCAACCCGGCTGACGTTCCGCAGTATATTATAGACGCTATCTTGAAATAAATATTCTTGGAAGAGATTTGGAAAACAAAGAAAGTATGAACTAAGTTTGCAGTGGAGAGTCCTGCAGCCCACAACGAGCTTAGTCCTTTCGTCGACTTTAGATATGAATTTTTGTGCAGCTGTGGAATAAGGGCAAAAACAAAAGCTGTTGCTGACACGTAAAAGCAGAAGGTTGATAGTCCACATATCATGACAGTTAAATCTGACTGGCAATGAAAGGATAATCCAGCCGACACATTTCCATGTGACATTTCGAGGCCTGGCTACTGTTCCTAAAAGCAAGCTTCGCTGAGAGTAGGATGCTTCTGTTGGGCAAATAAAAGCGAAGTTCAAAAATTAATAAGTTGCTTGGAAAAACAAGTCTCTTTTTGCTTGCTTCCATGTTGCATAATCACTTTTCTCCATCTGCAAACTCTGTTGATCTTGATCTCGCAAATCTAACCAAGCATCATCCACAATCGCATCAACAACTTTTGGAATCCCTTTTGTCTTGATCTCGATTTAAATCACCGTTGTAACTATGACCTCTTTTTCAAACAATTTTGATTTGATTTGATTTTGATTTAATTCAAATTCTACTACATTTTTAAAAAAGTTAGATTTTAGTTATATAAATTATAAACACATCAACTAAAGAACGCAACAGCAACAATAACATTATTTAAAAGACAAGTCTAAGCAGAATTCTTAAGGAGGAGCCTTCAAAGTAGGTTATCTAACGAGATGGACCCTTGTTTCAAATTCTTCCCAATTTTTTATTCAAAGGCATTTTATTATCATTATTACTTATTGTTATCAATAATGATAAAGTTATTATTATTATTAGTTTATTTAAAGGTTTAATAAGGCTCTCGAATACAAAGTTGTTGAATGTCATCCTGTACGGCCTTGAGCAAGCTTATATCCACGCCTCCAAACGTTTTGAATAAGAAACCAAAACTTGTAATTCTTCTTTTTCGCAATTTCTTCTAAATTGTAATTCTTTTCTATTTTATTTTGTAAAATCATTCATGTATCAAAATTATCATTTTGTAGTTGTGTTTTAGATCCATGTTAAAAGCCAGGGGGTAGTCATGATATCTTGCTTCTCCTGGTATTTTCCTCGTAGTGTTGTATAGTAATTTTGTTAGTTAGTTATTCGTCATTGTGAACTTTTAATATGGGATTAAAAAAAAGCTATACCTGTAATATACAGGTCAGGACTGTGATATTTTATGCCAAAATCTATTTATCAGTTTCAGTTTAGTTTCAGTCTCATATTTTAAAAATTCCATTACATACAATTTATCAGTTCAATACTGCACACAATACGATTTAAACACAAACCTGAAACAGAACAAATACAAAAGAAAAAAAGAAATAATAGCATACATATCACAATGTTTGAAGTAGGGTAATTTCTTAAGGAGCTACTCCCTCAGTAGCTGGGCTAATCGAAGGGAGAGCACTCCCTGTTCTAAGATTGAATAGTATGCGTTACCGCTAACATATTTTTATCTAACTTATGTAAAGACCATGGGTGGCTAGTAATCTATTTGTGTCAAATTAACTTAAATCAGGTAAAGTACTTTCAAAAAGGAAGATTTTTAGCTTTCGTTGGAAAATTTTTTGGCGAAAGAACTTTTAACATTAGTAGGTTTGTCATTCCAGCACTTCTCTCTAAAGTATCGAACAGACCGAATATCATATTTTAACGTGTTCCCTGAGTCAGGAACATTTTTTCTGGTACCTTGTCGTGTACGATGTTGATGAACTGCTTTATTGTCGACCCTTACTTCAAATTATGCATCTGGGAAGATATATTTTTTCAAGAGTACCGCCAGTATAGTTCCCGCTAAGGTAGCTTGAACATCAAGGACACTCCTCACATACGAGTATAAACGTTGTATAAGTGAATAATGTTTAAGGTCTTAAAAGAGGCTTCCCCCCCTCACTTTCAAACTCGTGGCGCGGGCCCTGAAAAATGGTTTGCTAAGAAACGGTGCAACGAAATCGAGTCTGAAGGGGGGGAGAGAGGGGGCTGAGAATCAAGTTTAGAGATATAAGAGGACCCAGCATGTTTGGGTCCGACGCGGAAGAAAATTTTTTAAATTGTATCTTGTAGAAGGGCTAAAAATGCACCCTCTTGACTAAAATTAAACATATTACTATACCGCTTAAAATACACAATTCGACGATTCTCAGAAAAATATCGATAATTGATGTTTAGGAATAATTTAGGAGGGGAGGAGTCATGCTAAAACTCTTTTGACAGACGTTGGGGAAAGAAAGAAAGGGTAACCTTTGGTTCAGAGTGCACATCAATGTATTGATTGAGAGAATTTTACTTCCTGAACAGAGAAGTGCATCTTCTTTATCTCGAGCATTTTCAGTAGGCTATGTTTACAAAGACAAAATGCAGGCATTTCAATGATACAGAAAGTTATCTACAGAATTGATGCAAATGATAGATAAACAATAGAAATATACCTTTAATAAGTTAGTAAATAGATCAAATAAAACCAATCAGTATATGAACAGTTTGTTTTTTATTTCATACTCTGTTTTAAAAAGCAATAAAAAAGAAAGTCAATAAATTTGATCTCTGGAAAAGTGGGGGGAGGGGCCCATAGGGGTCCGTAGTTATGCCCCAAAGTCACGTCTACGCCCCAACCACGTAGCTGTAGATGTCAGCTAGGATGGGCAAACTCGAACAAGAGCCATACCTGAGGGGGCAGGCTGCAAAACAGGAAAGCAGATATATAACAAACAGATATATTTTGACTAAATCAAGCTCACAGAATTATAATTATGCCATTTTTTCAAAATGTCATTTAGAATAACTGTAGGCAGAGGGGCAAGTTGTTGTCAAAATTTTCATTTGGAAAGGGGAACACCCCGCGTGCTCCCCCTGAAGCTACGTGGCTGCTACGCCCCCGCCCATGATTACGAGAAAAGGGAATCAAATTTTCTGCGCGACGGATTATTCAAAAGAGAAGACCCGCTGAGATGCTTTGCCATGTGTCCATCAGCGGTGTCCATCTCTATGTTTACCACACCGCTTCCTGAGTGACATGCATCATGGCGTTCATCAGTAAGATAGAAAAGGCATCTCCAGGCCTGTATGCAGCAGTTGGATTTTTAATTCTGGGCTTGATCTTATTGATTGTGGGTGTTACTGTAAACATCAAATGCAGCAATGAGAAGTCGCGGACATCACCTTCAAGTGCCGGAGGCCAGCGAAATATCACTGGACTCAAAGAGTTTTGCAAGTACTCACCGGAAGCAGAGAGAATCGGCCTCGAATCGTTCCTCAAACGAGTAAAGGAAGCCTATTACGGAAATATGCCTAACCAGGTCGCTTATGACCCTGATGTGAAGTTCAACGACCGATTTGAAGACTTGAAGAAAAGGTTGAGTATTCATGAAATATGTTCACCATCATCATGATCACCATCATCATGATCATTATTAGGGAAGCCTGCACTCGAAGGGGGCCAGTCACCAATAAAAAGGGCAAAGCAACAGTAAAACGAAAAATGCTTGATTTCGCGAGGGCAAAGGGGCCACAGCCCCACTGCCACCCCCTGGCACAGGGGTCTTGATGTTGATCATTATTATGATCAACATGATCAGGATCATAATCATAACCAAAATCGTTATTTTAATCAACACATAATTATGATTTTAATCATGTGCGCGATGTAATTGTTCCAGACTGGTATGGTCCCGGAGTCATGTTAGTAAGGAAAGTCATGCCCGGGGGGGGGGGGGTACTTGGATACCAAAACGACGGGGGTGTGCTCTCCTAAGATTGTTTTGGTGAACCGGCTTTAGAAAAAAAAGCTGAAAATGACACCCGGTTTTAGAATTTCTGGAAAAAAGAACAAAGGAAAACAAAAGTTTTGGTGCCAGTTGCCATGGTTGCCAGAACACCACAAAAACAATGGGCGGGCAGCCTCTTTGCTGTTATTTTTTAATAGAAAAAAAGCGAAAATCAGGCAACCGGCTTTAGATTATATCCTTTGAACAGATACCCGGCCTTAGAAAAAATTGCTGACAATGATATCCTGTCAGCAAAACATACTAAGTAGCCCCCCCCCCCGGGGGAGTCAGGTCAGTCTGGAACATAATCATTTACAATTTTTACAGGTATTTCCCATATGATCCACGTCCCGAGGCTCTGAAGCGAAAGACAGATGCGGCCTTGAAGTTGCTGGCAGAATTGAACAGAGTCAAACATGACCCTAACAAACTGAAGCCAAGGGAAAACAGAGTCATTTACCAGGTGACCAAAAACAAGTTGTTGAATAATGCGTTAAAATAACTGTTTTTGTAGAAATTCAATTTCATTTTTCTCAATAAGAAAGTAAATGTAATCAGCTTTGAAAGGTCATTAGATTGGTGAAATGTATAGATTAACAATTCTGTCGATTATATTGATTCATCTCGCATAAAGAACTTGGGAAATTTTATTTAAGAACACCCTTTGTATTGCAGCTCCCTTTTACATGACTATAATTTCACCCAAGAACCAAGCTTGTCCCTCCCCGAACACAATAATACTTTCCTCTATTTACTGTTGCCTTCCCCCCGCTGTGTTGTATCTTCACTATTTTTTGTTCTTCTTTCCTCCAACCACTTTGTTTATTTTTGCTCTGCTCCCCTTTCTCTCACTTACTTTTTTCTTTGTTCTTCTTCTCACCCCCAGATTGTTTCCATTTCTTCTACCCCCCCCCCAATTTGGTTCTCTATTGTTCTTCCACAATTTTGCTACTTTGTTGGATTTTGTTCTTCTACACCTCCTTACACCTTCTTCCCCTACTTAGTTTTGCCTTTCAAATCTTTCAGTTCTCCTTCTAACCAATCAGTTCCAATTTTTATCAGTTTCCTCACTAAAGCATTTAAAAGTTCACCTACCACACACTTGATTTCAGGTCAAACATTATTTAAAGACAATATTTGGCGCTCCATACGACACCAATTTTTACGCTGGGGACTGGATGCTTGGCCCAAATTATTTCTGTTGGCAGCCAATATGTAATATGCAATACGATGTGAATGCTCTTGGCTTTTACTCAAGGCCAAAAACAAAGGAGGACATCGAGCATCTTATCAAAAAGGTCACAAACCACAGCATCACTGTCGACAACTACATGTAAGTTTTGGTCTTACCTAGGGACACTGGAGAAGGGGAAGCACGAGGGGGGGGGGGGTCAACCAGCCCTCCTGCCCTTTTTATTTGAGCCTGCTGTTGTCCAGAAGGAATGAAATATGATTATAGCGTTGCTAGTTTCCTAGTTTGAAATCCACTTCCAGGTTCCGGGTTTCACTTGCAAACAAACATATTTGGCTGTTGATCCTCCTGTGTACCGCATGCTAATTCTTCCGATAACATATGGTATCCAGACTTGAATTCGCAGACTTGAAGTTTTTATTTCTGTGGCTTTGTTGATTATTTTGAAACAATCGATGGGATCAAAAATCATAATTATATCAGCTGAAACATCGCCCCTAAGTATTTGAAGTAAAGCTTTCGTCTCGTCTTTATTCCCTCATTTTCAGGTCCGTCGCTAGCCATTGTGTTCAAGGGGGGTTTCGAAATTCCATTTGCCGACAAAGTTGGCAAGCCATACTTATTTGCTGACTTGTTTGGAAATTGCCAACTAACCACTAGATTGCAAAAGGACCTCATTTTTGCAAAAGAATTTTGTTTCAAATTTGCGTAACACCCCTACACGCCTCCTATAGCGAGGGGCCTTCTCCTTTTGTCAGTCATCGCCCCCTCTTGCGCTTCGTTTTCGGAGTTCTCATACAGTAAACACCCGCATATAAGAACCTAGTGTATTTATAACCTACATGCTGAAATTTTTAAATTAGACCCCCATTTTATACGAGCCTAGACTGCGTCGCAGTCTGCTCATGAGGCTAATACGAACCCATATAGCCTGAAATCTAGACCATAAAACCATATAGGTTCTTATTTGTAGAAGCCCAAAATTACATTAAAAATCTAGTTGCCTGTTGGTTGTCTCTGAGCTTATCCCAAGATAAAGTGTTTTACTGTTCGCTATTCAACTCAAATTAAAGTCTTTGGTGGACTCATTTTTGCTAAACTTTCTCAGCACCTGTTAAGGCGAGTCTGTAGGTAGTGAGGGTTTCCAGTAATAGGTTAGTAAGCCACTGGAATTTCCAAACCTTCAGCCCCAATAAACGTAATAAAATGCTTGTAGTTTGAATTGGAACAAGATAATTTTGTGAAAGCCTTGCATCAAGTAAGAGCCATTTAAGAGCCTAAACAGCCTCGTTTCCTATTGAATACCTAATATGAAAGACCCTAGCCAGGCTTTCATTTCCGGCAAAATTGTAGGTTCTTATACTCGCGTGTTTACTGTATTTGTCACTGCTATAAGATCCGGTTTGAAAGGAACCTTTCTTTCTCCGATCCACAAAGCGGTGCAGACATATGTTTACTGTGAATCAGGTCTGGTAAAAGAGGTATATAGGTTACGCTCTTTGTAGCTGATTTCTTTTTTCTGCTTTAGAGCGAACCTCAAGCTGGGGGTGAAAGCCGGAATGATTCGTGCAAAAATCGACTGCCAATCTGGGTTAGATGCATTCAAAGAACGTCACAAAATTTTATCTAAAGAAGGAAAGGGCTCCGCTGTTCTCAAAGAATGGTTTTCATTTCAATACAGATCAAAAAGCCTTTATGAAAAGATCAATAAAACTGTAAGTGATGCGTGGTTGTCTGAAAAGGGCAAGAGCGTCGAAGAATCTGTCAAAGAAGCATTGGTGACAGGCGTGGGAGATCCGCTCGTCAAACTTATCAATTATCTGGAGTTCAATCACTCAAAGCATTGTTTGCCGAATGACTTGAGCAGTGGACTGGGGAATCTGCCGGTATCACACGTCTATGTGAACAGCGTCCCAGGTATTGTTTCGCAGTGTCATATGCGTAGATTACATCGAAGGTCGTCACCACTTAATTCAAGTCAATGATGACGTCATATGTTCATATTGAAAGTCTGAATATGTTATTGCTGAGAATATCAGCAAACACGAGCTTTAGTAGTTATGCCACATTTGTGAAGCAAAATTATTTTCTATTCAACATTCCTAATAAAGGTGAGATTGTCCAACGCACAGTAAGAATTAATGACGACGAGCTGAAAGTACCAGCTTCCTGCAAAATTGTTATCACTATCTGAGAAAGAAAAAAGATTTTGCTCTACGCTTTCACAATTTTTCAAGCATTGACAAAAGGAAAATAGTAACAGATTTTTTCAAATAGATAAAAATGGAACTTTGGTGAAATCAGGTTATTTAATAGAGTTCTGTTCGATATTTAATAGTTTGATAGATGCTGCCTTTAACATTTTGATTCATTGCACAAAATGGCGGAAACATATCATACTGTAGCATTTTTCGTCCGACGCTCTTCACAGTCTAAATTTCGAATAATGACCAACGTTAACGGAGAATTGCCCCGAATCAAGAAGAAAATTCAAAGTGCCCTGTATAAGCAAACGCTCAAGTAAATGTCTCTTTCGAAAAAGAATTCATACAAAACCATGAACAATTTGTATGAAAAAATTCTATTGAAGATTCAAAACATTATCGGTATCGTTTATAATTTTCGCAGCTTTTTTCTCAACCTCTTTTCAGCTTCTTTCACACGTTTTAGGCAAGGCAACAACGAAGAAAATGCCACTAACAGGAGAAACTCTTAGTGGAAAAGAGGGGTACAAGAAAATTCTCTACTACTTCACGACGTTTGATATTAGCGCAGAGGACATCAAAACTGAAGGAGAGAAACAATTGAAATATTTTTACAACCAGGTAAAAAATTCTTATCTGTAAGTTTCATGATTAAGACCACTTTCCAAACGATGTATCCACTAAGGGTCCAAAGTTCTACTCCGCAAAGCCTTAGAGGAAATCCTATTCTTTTAGATTCTTTAAGTTGGGGCTGCTCAGGCTAGGGTAAAAACAAACAACCCAAAAAATAATTTCTAGCTTAAAAATTGTCTCAAAAAATAATTTTTCTCAGCCTGAGCAAAAAAGTTTGAAACTTTTCTCTTCTTTTAACCCTTTTCTCACATTCCAAACCCAAAAAATAATTGTACAATTGACTAACCCAAAAAATAATTATACAATTGTCTAACTCAAAAAATAACTTTTGCTCAAATTCTAGACCCAGAAAGTAATATGAGTACCGCCATCCCAGAACTATGTACCCTTTGAGTATCACTCTTCCATTATCGAGCAGAATGATAGTATGAAGTGTGAGGGTTATTTGTAAGTTGAATTCTATGTTATTATCATAGTTAAATTTAAGACCAAGAAGGCATACAAATAGGGGGTACAGTAATGGTAACAGGGGGTATGGATATGATCATATGATGCTTTCTAGAGTATTGAAATTGCGAAGAAGATAATGAAGGATGCAAAAGATACAGACGATGCAGTTGCAAAGTTCAGAAAGTACCTAGATAGCGACGAGATGTGGCATGGAACTGTGAAGTTCCCAGACAACGAATCCAACGCAGAAGCTTATAAAAAATGCAACAGCCACAAAACTGCGAAGATATATTGTCCAGTTCGTTGGAGAAGCCTAATGATTTGGGCTGAGGTATGTGATTCTCGCTTTTCTAAATTAAGCTTTCTGGGATGGTTTCGGCAGCCCATTATCTAGTCATTTGGCGCATCTTTATCAGAAAGTTTATTATAAACCTTTCTTAGTTCTGCTCATCAAATGCTGTTTGCGTAGACAAAAGTTTTTATGCACCACCCTGTTGGAATAGCCTCCTTTCGACAAATCAAAAAGCTCTGCTATCATTGCCCACACACAACTCTAAAATCTACATTTCCTCGCTTGTTGTCTGTTGAATGTTTTCTGCTCTTCAAATCTTGATAGTTGTCATTCACTTCTTTAATGAGCTGTACGATTGGATGTCCCATTAAATCTGCAATTCTATGTTTGTTTGTGTATAAAGCATCTCCTCAAGCCATGGAGATTCTTTGTCCATCAACGTTTTATGCTACGTCAATTATTTGATGTTCTAATTTTCTAGTATTTCCAAACTGTCATGTCTATGATATACCCAAAACTTGTGACGCTGTTTAACTTCAGTGGAGATAAGAACACTGTCCCAAACTGTCCCATTGAGATGGAGCCACACTATAACCCTTCAAATGGCGCTCAATATTTCCAGAAAAGTGACGGAAAGTGCTCCTCGACAACAAGATTTGGCATGCCATTTTTCCTGGAAAAATACGGGCCTAAGTATCAAGAATGGTCACTTACTGGACACGAAGCTCGCCCTGGGCACCACACGGAATATCAAGGTATTGCAATCAAATGCACCTCACGTTTCATATTGACTCTGAGAAGATATCGATGATCGTCTATGATGATAACGATTTTAGAATTGTGTTTCCCACATAACATAAAGCCATCTGGCTTTTTATAATTAAATGTCTTGTTTGCATAAGTACAGACAGGTCACACATAAAGCGATGCAAAATATAACTGAGTTCATGTCTTTACTTAATAGAATGTATTAGAAGAGACACTTTTAGGGTACAAATGTACCTAATAGAGAAACATGATAATGATGATGATGATTGTGTCATGCTGGACTAATGCTGACAACTGGTAGTCTTACTGTCTTACCAAAGCTTGATTATAATATGTACATACATTTTCTTGCATTCAGCCAGTCTTAGAGCGAGCAATGTGTCTTCAAGTCTCTTGCAAGCTGCCAAGCTACTTCTATTAGAGGGGCTTAGAGAGTTGCAACTATATTGCGTTGCATAAGGAGCATATGATTAATCAACTTTCACTTTATTGGCTGGCCCAGTGCTGCATTTTAGTATCTTATCATCAGCTGTATAACAAAGATAAAATTTCTAACAAAGTTGTTATCGTCACATATCAGGAACAGAAGAACACTTTAGAGACAGGTGCGGTGGCTTGCCGAATTGGTTTGACAAACAAGGCTACTACATCGCGTTCACCGAAGGCTGGGCTCTCTACGCTGAGAACCCATTGCTATCTGATGACGTAGATTTATATAAGGAAAACATGCTGCAGAAGTATGGCATGTACAAATGGCAGGTAAGTGATACCAGAATGTAATGGGGGTTTACTAGATCAGTCCTGAAGTCATGTAAAATTCTTGCGAAAATTGCTTGAAACACGTAGCAACATGTGTGTTTACTTCATTTTTCATATTTCCCAAATATTAACACTTCTACCCCTTCCTCCAGAACAATGGAGAGAGTTTAGGAAAATATCATGCACACCTCATGACAAATACACTTCCTTATCGCTCAAGTCGTTTTATAGTGAACCAAAATTGTTCCTAGGGGTAGAGGGGATGATCTACCCTTAAAGAGTGACGTCATTGCTCCAAGATTTTTGGCGAAGATTGTAGCAAACGGGTAGCACGCAGTCATGTTTGTAGGAACACAATTAACACACTGCTCTAGGCTCTTTGCCTTCTTGCCTGAGACAATTTCCCTTACTACAAAGAGGGGCAAGCAAACGAAAGCTTAAAGCTTAAGTTAACTGCTTTCAAACTGGAAGTATTTGATATGCAATCTCTTTTTAAATTTTGTAGATATAGCTATCATTTTTGCGTATGTTCTCTGATAAACTTGGTATTGCTAGATAGAATACCCTGCGAACCAGTGTCTACACATTAAAATAGGTACCAAGGGTATATGTGGACTCAAACGGGACATTTGCTGTTCCTTTTTTCGCAGACTTGGAGGGCAGTGAGACTGATTGTGGACACTGGATTGCATTACAGAGGGAAGAATATGTAAGTAATAAACATATCTTCATAAATGGTGTTGCAAAAAGCAAGCATTTACAGACATACTAAATCTTTCGTCTGACACTGTGTAAAGTAAAAATGTCAGAATATGATCACAAATGTTATGTTTTATGCCAAGTTGTGAATTAAAACAGGTAAATCAGAAACTCTAGTGCATGACAGTAAAGGTTTCACAGTCAGCGACGTTTGCCTAATGAGAATATTAGCAATGGAGCCAATTGTGAAAACGAAAACGCTCTGTCTACCCAATTTGGTAACAGGTTTGTTTTCACAAAGCCATTTCTAACTTTGCACTACTATATATTTTATTATTAACTTGCGATATTTGTGTGTTTTCATATTTTTACCAACTACAAAGGCTGTTGCCTCGGCTTGATGCACATTTATAAGTGCGGCACAGTACGAGGCAAATGACTCCCTGGAAAGGTGCTTTTCAAGAGCCTCTCTTTTAGAGTTGATTATGCACGATTTCAGTAACCGATCACGATTTATTTCTACAGTAACGACTTCTGTTAGCTTATCTGCCTATATCTGCACAAATTTCTGTTCTGCTGTAATATAATGCATGAAAATAAAGGGCAATACCCACTGTCATAATGGGGCGGGGTGTAAAGGGGTCTTGTGTCTCCTTGCAAGTATGGGCTCTGATTATTCTATATTTCAGTAGAAATTCCCTCTAAGGCTATCTGATGTGTGATACCTTCTGCCCTAATATTCTTTTATTGCTTGAAAATTAATAGCTAATTTCTTGTGAATCGTCTCCAAGTACATAATTCTCAAATTCTATGAAAGGACCTGGGCACGGAAGATGTTCGAAGATTATACATGGGACACTGGTGATTTTGCCAGGAAAGAAATTGTTCGGTACATGAGTGACCCAGGACAGGCTTTGGCCTACATGCTCGGCAGACTGGAGATTCTGAAAATGCGGAGGAAGGCTGAGAGAGAGCTGGGCTCGAAGTTCGATCTCAAAGACTTTCATTATCAGGTTTACGCCATTTTGGTTTTGAAATTAACTATGTATTTTATTTTGAAGTAATTTGAAACTGGTTCTAACTCTTTGTCAGATATTTTATTGGGGGTTTCATTAGTTTTCAAATTTACTGCGTTCTTCTCGTGATAAGTCATCTTGCTGATCATCTCGGTGACAGCATTTACTTAAAGACAGCTGTGCCCTCAATGATTGGCTAATATGAACAGTTGGTTTTCCCTCCTTAACCGATTACGCCGCTCCCTTTGGCTGGCCTAGCTGCGTTGGTTGACGACTTTTGAAACTTGCGAACTAAGGTTTCTAGTTAATGAATAAGGTTGATTGGCATGCACCGCTTCTTGTAGAATTTTTAACAGCCTCATTCTTCCTTGCTTAGTTCGATTGTTCATGTCTTGCAAACCTCTTATCTCTAAACTGTAGAACTAACTTCAGTGTTGCAAATTCTTGGTTGCTTGAAATTTGCGTAAATGGGTTAGCAGGCATGACATGACTAGGGGACATTGTTGAAACAGAGAAAAACGCCTATTCAAAGCTGTTTTTCTTCGGGGATCCACTATAATAACTAAATGACAGCAAGAATGCTCTAACCTCGAGCTATATTTGATAGAGAAGGGAGAAGTTCGGAAAACTTCTCCGTCGTACGTGACTCAGCTCCAATTCCTTTTTTCTTCGAAGTAAACTTTTCAAGTTGTCACTGTATGTTTCCTTTTATTGTACTACGTCATTTCCAACACCTCATGACATCATTTTCCCTTTCAGCTTTTATCGCAAGGCTCATCTCCTATAGCGTACCTCAATACCCATATCAATCGCTACATAGAATGCATTAAAGACCGCAAACTACCAATGTGTGAGTATATTCTCACACCGCTACGATCTCTCAAAGATGACTTGCAGGCGACTGTCGTAATGGACACCGGGCCGAATGTTCCACCTATTTTGAGATACACCTAAGTTGGTTCTGCGCCATTCAGAAAACAACTTCGCTGTTTTTAATATATATATATATATACTATGCATCCACAGATGATATTTTACAGAAGCTATTCCTTTTTTAAGCACTATTTTAACTTGTTTTTTATTTTCTGCTTTGACCTTTCGCATAATTTAGATATTAAGACAACTTAAGGGAGAGGGGTTTATCATAGTTAACAGAAGTGAGAACTGCTAACTAACATGTGTTCAATTGGAGGAAGCAAAGTCTTCGTAAATCTGCCTCGATGCCATTCAGTACCTTTTTAGAAATGTCCTTTGAAATCGTGAAACACAGGACCTTGGAGCGTTGAGAAAGTTGGGGGGGGGGGGTCTAAAAAAGTGGAGGCTAAAACCGTATATAAAAAGACTTTACTGGCAGTTTATTACTTAATGTTTGGCCTTTTTTTGCAAAAAGTGGGGGGGGGGGGGGGGGGGGGGGGNGGGGGGGGGGGGGGGGGGGCTAGAGCTCCGCGATGCCTGAAACAGGAGTTTTGCCCCTTTTTATTTTCCGTTGCCAAGAATGCATAATTGAGTGGATTTTGGGCTGCTACCTTTTTGGTGATGAAATCAATACGCTAGCCTTTAATTTTTAATTGGCCAACGCTTTCTGTAAATAATCGAGTCTTTATTTAAAAGCCTGGTGGTGCCCTTACCATCTACTTCTACCCAGTTTGGGGGTGTTGGTCCTGTACCATATGCAAGCAAATAAAATCGAACGATATTGGTTCCATTTCTTCACTACCATGCACACGTAGAGCCCTTACAACGAGATTAATAGTCCTTTAGTGATGACATCATGACATTTGTTGTATGTATTACTATTTCATACTGAACTTTAAGACAATTCTAAAACAAACGATAATAATCTTATTGCCTTTCACTCGGTTTTAATTTGGTAGGCATTTTTGTAAGAAATTTGATGATCACTTAATTGAGGAACATTTTGATATTTAAGTGGGTGTCTTAATTCCTTTCTATCTTCTATTTTATTTCTATATCAACTACTTTTTATAAAATGTTGACAAAATTGTAATTATCACAAGGTTTAGTTTTTTTTATTAGAAATTGTATCCTGCTTCTTATTCAAATACTTTTTTTAGTATGTCTCCCTTGTGAATCGTCCGTTGCCTTGCAGAGTATTGTTTATTAACTAGAGTATAGTGGAACGAAAACGAAATTACGCAGAATTTCGCAAAAATACTAGCACGACTTGGTATGAAAGTCGAAATCCGAGGAAACTGAATTACATTATACAAACTCTAAGCAACAAAATATATCCATTCGTAACAGAAAGAAAGTTCGCTCCAATCTAAAAATAATAAAAATGTCTAATTGAAATAAGTGGTGCCTAATACATTAAACTAGCTATAAAAACATCTAACTATTTACAATTAAATACTAAAACTTAATCCTAACTAGCATTAAATTATCATATAAAAATTAGTATAATCGCAAAACTAAGAATTTCATATATCTATTTCCATTCCTACATGCCATCTATAATTTTTTGTTTCTGTTATAATTGAACTAAGAAAACATTTGCAATCTTTGCAGACTATGACAGTTTTCCCGCCAAAAATTCGTTTTGAGCCAATGCGAAGTAAGGACTGCCGCTTGCACGGAAATGGCGTGATTGTGTCGTTTGAGCTGCTCTCTGCTATATTCCCGTAGCTTTTGCTTAGGAACTTCGTCTTATTCAAGTCCCCTTGATTCTCATCGCATTTATTTTTGTTCACATCAACAAGGTGGTTTGGTATTTCGAAGTTTGTCACGATGCAGTTATTGCAAAACCTTTTGGTGCAGATATCACAGAAACTGGCCTTATTGAGCAAGGAAAAGGATGTCTTTCTGCACGAGAAGCAGATCTTTCCATTTTTCACACCGCGGTTTTTTCCAACTGATGCGGGTAGGGCATCCAGTTCCGCAAACGTGATTGCTTGTCTTGTCTTCGCTATTTCGTATAACGAAGTTCCGACCGCCCGCGGGTCCTCGTCCAAGCTCACCTCAGTCAAACACATTGCGCTCACAGCTAACCGCTTCTTTGTATGGTCCAGTGTTTCATTGCTTGTGCCCAGACCTCCAAATGGAACATCCTGGCCACCAATGTGTTCTGGAGAATTCTCTTTGCTCTCTTTCAAATGCAGAACGCCCATATCAACAGAATTTCTTCGTGGCTCATTTCTCTCAGTTGAAAACAATTCTGTCCGCGGTTTTGGCGGATCAAGAACTCGATCGTCAGACAACAAGCTTTCGAGGCTCGCATCCCAGTTGTGTATTTTTGACCAAAGTGGCGATTCAACTTTTAGCGATTTTCGTCTGTGATCAAAAGCGGCATTTTCATACTCCTCTGTGATTTTACTGACTTCTAAATCGTGGTTTTCGTCGGATTCACTTGCGTCCTCTTCGATATATGGTAGAAGCGTTTTCTTTTTCTTTTCGACCGGCCTAGACAATATGAAGTCCAGAATCACTTCGCTTGCATTTTCTGGCAGTCCGCTTGCTTCACCG
This sequence comes from Rhopilema esculentum, assembly GCF_013076305.1. Next base: position 9,020,531 of record NW_027019597.1, read on the forward strand.
GGTTTTAGCTTTATGCCGGATGAAACACAACCATCTGAAACCATTTCATACGGCAACAGCTCGAACTCTTCTGGCGAAATTTCAGTTTGCGTCACCTTTCGCAAATGTACTCCGCGTCGTAACTCATGCATAACTTGGAGCCATAGACGGGCCCATTCATAAACGCATTCTTGTGCAGTATCGGCCACACTTGGTTCCAGGCTGCGGTTCTCTGATTTTTCGCTCGCGGTATCGAGACTCGAAGTTACGTGATCTAAGAACAGCTTCAGTTCAAGTGCCTCTCCGTAAAGCGCAGCTACGACATTTCGGTAATGTTCGCTGCCACTTTTTATGTTCTTCTCAAGAAGCCTGACGTCACAATACTGGCAAATTTCGTCAAGGGTCCGACAATGTTTCACACGCCCAAACGAATTTCGTGGCGAAACAGTATCGTCACCTTCGTAACCCTCATCATTTTCCTCGCATTTCGGAAACAAAATTTCTGTAATAAACTGCCCAATGTCAGGTTCACAGCTGTTGTTATTTTGCAATGAATATTTATCGGGTTTTCTGTTTAGGCATTTGCAAAGAAGTTGGCCTAATCTTTCGACAAGTTCGCTTTCAAGCTGTACACTGCCCGTACATTCCCTCATCATTACAAGAACATTTCCGCATTCCGTGAGCTGTATCGTTTCGGCTTCAACTTCAAAACTCACTTTCCTCCGCCTCGTCACATTTTCGCGTCTCTTGCTCGCCAAGTTATTTGCAGTGACATAACAAACAGCCCAGGTTTGCTCTTGGCTCAGCTGCGAATCAAAGTTCCGTATGATCTCACTCAAGAACATTTTGTACGCTTTGCACTACCGGCGAACGCCCACAGACCAATCTTGCAAGCGACCTAAATCGACTTTCTTTCACCAGAAACTTTGCTTGCAGAGTTTTCTGGTTTCGCTGTCCGTAGACCTGAATTTCCTTTTATGCAGCCTTGATAAACAAACTTTTCCCTCTGTAATGCTATGCAGAAAATTTGCACACGAAACGTCCTGTTGACATTCCAGTAAAAAAACACAATGCTCAACACAAACGAAATGTTTACCAGCCGAGCTTGTCAGCAGCTACCGTTCACGTGAAAAATAAATAAAATCCAAGATCCATAAAAATTGTGTACATATAATTTGTCTCCTCGGCAATATCACCTCCAACTTACAAATATACCGTATACAACGTCCCCTACTGACAATTTCGTGTCAACATGCGAATTTATTACAACATAGTGATCAAAACAATTTATAACCTTGTTATTATAATCGATTGTCTTCAGCAAACGAATTTCGCTTCCTACTTCGTCGCTATGTGAACAATTAAACGTCTTTCTCCTTGCATCAGTGCATTTTCAGACGGGCAATTTGAAACCAAACCAAACGCCAACTCATAACCATTATTTAGAGGTTTCGAATAGATCGGATGATATACACGTTACAACTCCCATTTGATACACAAATTTTCGATAGATTACGGCTTGCTTTTCTCCATTTCTTTGGCTTTGCTAGGCCCTTTGTGATCCTTTATGAACCATTGAATTGTTAAATATTAATCTGTAGTGAGAATGTATTTCAGTCTCCATGGCTACCATTCATCATCAGCTCTTTGTCTTGGTTGATCATCTGGCAGGTGATCCGAAGGACGATCAAAAGAATGTATTACGTAATCTCCTTCGTTGAGGCCGCCGCCCTGATTTGTAGATCTTGGAGGAAAGGGACTCTCTTTGATGCCAGTTTCCCTCGAGTGTCTTCACAGACTTAATGTCTCGGCAACTGTGTAAAACCGGTAGCACATTTTCTGTGAAAACTGCATTACTTAGGAAATAACTGCAATGCTCTCAGTGGATATGCGAATCAGACTAGCATAGAAAATACATAGATATAAAAAAAGAACCAAATCACTCAAAATCTTTTATCAAGTAATTTTGTTCACATTCTAGCGACTTTTGTCCTTTTTAAATGTCTTTATCTACTTACAAACAAAATTTTCAAGTCAATTTGACTGTTTGTTTTTTAACAGTCTCTTAACACTTTTTATACTCTGATTATTTATGCTTTTCATGTAAATAAAATAGGCCTAAGATATTTGGTTTTGCAAAAAAAAAGATTTTGTGAAATAAAAGGTTTGAAGCCATCATTCATTATCATTTCTCAAAGTATCAGGGGGTATTATCGGTTTTGTATCGCTTTTAGGCCGTTTCCAACCTGCCTACAACTTCCAATGCTTATGGCTGCTTATTTAATCATACACTCCCCTCACGAAAGTATCCGGACAGTTTCGAATTCAGTTGCGAATTTGTTGTTTGAGAAATTTGTTTCCAAATTTCAAAGTCTGTTTTCATGGAAATATTTTTATCAATTTCCTCGCATTTTTTCTTAAAGTTGTTTTGGCCTTTGATTTATTTATTCGTCGAAAAAAAGTAATCTTATCGATATGTAAGCAAACTCTGTGAGGGTGTTTTCCTCAAGATGGTAGCGACCGAAACAAAATAATTAACTTCTGAGCAGCGTCTAGAAATAATGTTTTATCACAATGATGGGAAAAAGCTATCATTAAATTGCTAAAATCATTGAATGCCTAAAGACTGCCGCTTTCGAGATATGCAAAAAGATTTGAAAAACAAGAAGTCTAAAAAATTGTTCACGATCAAAAAGAGCAAGAGCTCTCTCGACAGCAACGTCTGAGCGACACCAAACTTGCATCGAAAATGGTTTGCATCATTACGCAAAATTGCATTAAATGTTTATAAACAATTAAATTTTTAAAAGCCGTCGATAAATATTGCAAGGAAAATGATAAAGAATTGTGAATGTACCCTCGTACCGACCGATTTTAGCAAGACTTGCAGCGGAAAAGAAATAATATGGCTTTATGGCCCTGGGCTGAGTGATATGTCTGCTTTCAAAGAAGTTTTTGATCTGGTAAAATGTTACCAAATGTTATCCATGTTTTATAATCGATCGGTGGCAGCTCCATGCAAACATTTTTCCCAACTGAAAGTACACATGTTGTATTTCTCTTTATTCAACAATATTTTTGTCTCAATAACCAGTTTGTAAAAAATTACCAGGTTTTATTGGCCCATTTTAACTGAGTCAAAGTCACCTGACTTTGCTGTTCTCCGCTTACTTGACATCAGTTGATTTGCGTAAGGCTTGTAGCGTAAATGTTTCTCATTTTAACAAAAAATGATAACAGATAAAAAGCGCAGAAGTTTTGCAGCATTTTGGTGTTCTGGTGAAGATGCAAAGAAACCTCGAGAGTGCTGGCCTGGTTACAAACTTTTGGCCGGGCATTGGTGCCCTTACAAATTTTTAGATTTTGTAAGGGCACCAACGATAAGCTATAGATTTTGACGATTTTATCAAATCTAAGAAGGAGATGACGGGGGCGTTAGAATAGGAAATTAGTACGATTAGAACGATTTTCATTATCTCCACCAGTTTTCCAAGATCTCTTTTTCATCATTCATTTTCTCTACCAAGTAAACCAATTATTTATTTACTTTTCTTGCAAAAGAGCCAATCAATTAACAAAAAAATACGGTCATCAAGTTATTTGAACACTCCAAAAATCTTCAGTAATACCCCCAGTCACCGGTATAGCTAATAAGAGAGAGGGGCTACTGACATAAACCATTGTTGAATAAAAGTTATGAAATAATGCAAGACAGCCGCCTTGTGTAGCATCAATACTTGACATTTGAAGAAATGCCAATGATTTCATTTCTATGTGTAATGCATTGGCGTGATCTTAATATTGACCCAAGCGTATACTGATTGCCATTGTTTTCTGTTAATAGCTTATGCTTATAACCACATGCTAAAGGTCTCTAATGGCTTTTGATTAATAGAGTTCGCTGAAACACGTTGATTGTCGTTTGCTTCAAACTCTCTTTCTGTTGAACCCAAATTCGCAACATATGCATTTCTTACAGAATCATTCACATCACAGATGTCTTAATATACTGAAAAAAATGAATAACGTTGTGAAGACCTGCAGAAAATGACACAATTATTTGTCGCTAATCGTAAATGCAGCAAGTTTACTGAAACATCAGCTCTGCACAAATCTTCAGAACATCGACTAAGGAGAAATCGTTGATAAATGGGAAACCCTACACCAAGAAAGTTTGGCTCCTCTCTTTGGTACATTTGATTATGGCAAAAGTGCTCTAACTGAAATTTGTATAGCTAACATCTCCAAAAATTTCTCAATTCTATTTTTAAATGTAAAAGCGCAGTTAACTGCGCCTATTTGATTGCAAGATTTAGTATTTAGCACTGAATCAAACCTATTTTTAAAAGATACAGTGATAACCATTCTGTGCAGTGATAAAACGATTTTGTGTAATGATAAACTGCAGAAGTGGGCAGCTATTTTAGTCATGGCGGTTATTTCGTACGCATTTTGTGCAAAATTCAAATTTTATGGACAACGATAAATAAATTTGACAACCTGTAAAAGTATCTATGCTGCGAAAAAGGGCGTGTCTAGCAAAAATATTTCAAGGCCCGCCTCAAATCCACTTGACTTTCACTATGTTAGAGACCTCACCCCAGGTCCCTGGAAAAATGAACACGTGTCGTGAAGAGTTGTTGGTAGGAGGAGGAAGGAGGAGAGGGCGTAGATTTTGAGTGCACTAGCAACGTAATATGTAATCAGCTTGTATCTTATAAATAATAAAATCAAAAGCTGGAGAATTTTCTGTTCAAAGTCTAACACGTGAAACACAAGGCCCGCAACACACTATAATCTGCCGAATATCTATCCAGCAGGCAATGTTTACCCAATGGCAACACTGGGGAAGCTAACAGCAGTCAAGAAAGGAACTAACGTCATTATGATGATGTTGGTCCATGACAATTACCCTCTCCAGCGCTTGCCCTACGTATTTCAAGACCCCCCTTTAACGAGACATACATGCAGGGGCGTATTAGCCAGGGGAGCACCAGGAGCAAATGCCCCTCCAACATTCAGAAAATGCCCTTTTGAAAAGTAACCTCTTTCTTTGCTCGTCAAACCTTGATGCCTTTACGACGTCCCTACATGCATCACAATCTATACTGTTAGGTAATTGCTAGCAAATAGATAGATTTAACTTTACTTGATAAGATTGGGAATTAGATGAGGTTAATCAGGATCCTAGAGACTTTTGGAAAACCAACAAAACCGATTTGTCTTTTGCATATGACTCTGGAATGAGTGATAAGATTTCTAAACATATGCAACAGTGGGCTACAGTGGCGGAATTTAAGGGGTTTAGAGGATTTTAGGGGTCTCGGGCCCCCCAATCAGCAATGTTGTCGGAAAATTCGGGCTTTTGTCGGATAGTTGACAACCGTTTAACGTATCGAAATTACTCCAAGAAATCGTTCTGAAAAGGAATTTCAAGCTAATCTAAGGGGCGTGATTACAAAATTTTCCGGTGATCCGCATTTTCCCTTCTTACTCAACGGTCCTGTATTCTTTCTGTGCCCTTTTGTCAAATTTGAACATAGCATAGCTGATAAAGTATTAGCCAGTACTAAATAATCAAACAAACAATATATGACAAAAATCAAAACTGCTTGTCAATTGTATATTCTTGCTTATTCCGTAAATTCCGTAAAGATTAGCCGGAATTTCCATCGGATTCGTCCGAATAAAAGTTATTTTCAAACGTATTTCCCACTGACGAAAACAAGATAAAATGCAGAAAATGAACGTACGACTTTACGTGTAATCGTGTCATCGGTCGGTCGACCTCTTGTATCATCAATTGTCTTAAATGAGATATCGATCTTGATATCAAAAAACATTAATGGATTGTTCTTTTTGCTACTTAATCATGGTGTGGTCAGGAAAAATTTCTAAAGAGTCTCGTCAAAAATCACTTATTTTGATCAATTGAGCAGTTTCTTCAAAATGAGACATGATTCAAGATGTTATCTTGTCGGAAAATTGTAGGCCTGGGCCCCCCCAAATGAAAGCCTGAATTTCCGCCACTGGTGGGCTACTTAATTTGCAATTGCCTTGCAGTTCCAAAAATTGCAAAAATTGTGCTTAAAGATCTTATAAGCGCAGCTTGATCTGACAGTATTTCGTACGGCAGGTATAGAAAAAGCTATATTTCTATCCATGCTCCCCAATCTAGTTTAGCAGTCTACGGGCATGCAACAATCAATAGGCTTTAAATGTCTCCTATTGTAAACTAAACAATAAAAAGAAACGAGATACAGCTGGAAGACTGAGATGCCTTTCAAGCTTTATGCTCATAGAAATATAGACATGAATTGACATCTAAACATAGAAAGGAATGACTCGTTATTCTTGAAAGTTTCTTACTGAGAACATTTATTTACTGTCTTCAAAAGACAAGACAGGGTGTTTTATAATTACATTTAGAAATTTGTTCAAAGTTATGTGTGTCGAAAATGCTGGGCTTGTCGCTAACAGTTTAGAATAAGATCTTAGCTTTTTGGTAATTGGAAACTATTAGGGGATGGGGAATTATTGTAAATGAAAACCTTACATGTATTGCCTAGGATCTTCCTCTCGACAAACTTAATGTGGCAAGTATTCTAGATGCATTTCTGGCCATATCTGTAATGCCATATTTCAAAAAAGATTCTTGAATTCGGCCAGAATTCCTAACCATGGTGGTGGCCTTTATTTAACCCCTGAACAATCTAAACATAGCACCCCTTCCCCAACATTCATTAACGTTTCGCCTGCCCTGCCATGTTACTGATGTTACCATCTTGGTTGCTGCGCAAACAATCAATTAACCTGGCTGCTCAACCATTGATCGAAAAAACATCAACTCCTATTATGCTTTGACTGGAAAATTACATATCAAGATTTTCTTGAATAACGTAGATATTTCTTTAATAACTTGGATATTTCATTAAATTCTATCTCTCCTTCTACCAGAGCCTCAGCTCAGTGATCGAAAAAGGTGACCCCTCTAAATGCCATTCGCCATTCTTTTATCACTGAGGCCCCCTTTTAAAAGTCCTTCAGCTAGAAAATAATAATTTTTTCCCTCGCAATGTCATGATTTTCTATAGTTAAATTACTAGTGAAAATGATGCTGACCTGGACTAAGGATTGAAGATCTCCTTTGTAAATCTTTTACACCTACGCCTACATCCCTGGTGGCTACTAATTAGAATTTTTTTTATATTCTCATAAAATTTACAACGACAATCAATTACAATACAAAAGCCTAGGGAGCATGGAAATGCATAACAACCCTAAGACTTACACTTAACATAGAGACACAAATATTACAATAATAAGCAACAAAAGTGATTGGAGTGGTGTCGCCCATCGTTCCAATAGCGTTGCAGATATGACAAATACTCACAAAAAGCTATTTTAAAAGGAGATATCAAGTCTGCCTATGTTCCTTACGAATCAAACAAATTTGCGCCCAGACATGATGAGCGACACCACACCAATCGTAAAAGGAATAATATTTACACAAAAGAGAAAATAATTTACACGAGAGAGCTTTTCACGCGAAAGTTGATAACTTATTGGAACTGTTCTGAGGCCTGAATGCATTTTAATGTTTCATCAGGAATGTTTGTATTTGAATCAAAAGGTAACTTTTCATGGCCATAAAGGAGTATTTGCAATAGTTCTTTGTTTGGAGGGTTAGATAGGCCATGAGGACGCAATATTGTATTAACGCTGTCGAGAAGATCACGTCTGTGTATGTCATAGGCACTGCAGAGCAGCAGAAAGTGCTCCGTATCCTCAATACCATCATTTATCAGGCACAGGGGATTAAAAGTTATGTTTAAAATCCCTAAAAAGTTATGTATCCCTAAAATTATGTTTAAATTTGTGGTAATTTAGCTTACTTAGTCCAACGCGTAGCTGCGTTAAAATAGATAAAAGTTTTGGATCATGAATTCCGTAGACCGATTTAGAGTTAGAATTAGAATTGATAGCAATATTCCAATAACGTTTTAAGCCAGTATAAAAAGTGATTCAACAAAAACTTTGGGGATACCCGTAAACGTATTATTGATTTTTTGGCCCTTTCTGTCGAGGATTTGGCCCGGGCCCTAAATTTAGAGCCAGTCCGCCCCTGCTGTAGGGAACTTCTAAAAGCCAGTCCTAGGCCCACATCCATAATCACACCTTATACAATTGCATTTGTGTTAAAGGTTCTCTGTTTGGTATATGAAATAATTCAAGCTATTTACGGACCCAGAAAATGATAGAAAGTTGTGAATAATAGAGGGTTAATTCACATTTTCAAGTAAAGAATTTGAAAGAAGAAAGGCTGAGCCTCCTCCCCTAAAAATCTCTCTTAAATTCAACAAGGGAGGCTGACCCCTCAAGAGCCCCTTTCTATGACACCACTGAGTTCTGCTAAACAAGGGGCGATGAATTGTAAAGAGAATCGATTAAAAAAGAAAAATCAAGTGAATGTGAGAAAAGACAGAATGCCGAGAAAGATCAGAGTCTTATCTGCTTACAAAGTTGCTGCCTTGTTATCGACTAGATTTGTTATTATTCTCTACGGAATGAGCAGCGACAGCTGGCGAAGCTTCGCTTATGGTGGAGCAGAGTTTCTTTTGTCTAGAGAACAGGACTAGAGAACAGGAAGATTTGCATTAGCAAGGTCACGACACAACCAAGTTTCTGTTTATTTACCAAATCTATATGAAAAGTCTCAGGCGATTAACTGAGTTACCGCTGACCCCTAACAAGTATAAACCTCGTTAGTTGTGCTTGCTCTAATTTCTTTTGTCTTCATTAAATCGCAACATGATTGTTGGTGCAGTCGCAGATGTGATCTAACTTTTCTTGTGTTCAGCAAGAGCTGGCCTAGGTCAATTTATTGTTGTCATGCGCACGGCTGTAAGCGGAAAACAAAAGGCAGCACGCGTTGACCGTTTGCTTGTGAGCTGAACTTTCTTTGACAATGATATGAGCGCATGCTTAGATATTTAGACAGCATCTGCATTTAACCAAGATTCGAGATGGAAGGTTAATTAAAGCAAAGTAGAATTGACATATACGCGAGAGCAGAAAAACAACAACCAAGACTTTTGACGATCCAAATATCTTGTTCATTGCACATTTTTCAGGGGCTTGAGTTCCTTGCAAAAAAGAGTAAAAACATCAAACTACTCTTTTATTTTCTGTCACAAGAGAAAAACCTGTCAACGTTTCACTGTAAAGAACAGGAGAAATGCGAATTTCTTTTCATATCTAGCCATCAGTTCAGCATAAAAAAACAAAAGAAACCTTAAAGGCTTTTGCGCAACCGGCATGCTTTGCAACTATGGTTCAAAGAACCGGCCTAATATCGTACTGCATGAAAATACAACACAGTCAATTTCTAAAGACAACTGCCGCTAAGCATGCCGGTTGCTCAAGAGCCTTTAAGAAAAAAAGTCATCTTGTTACGAGATTGGAAAAGATTGACTAGACTATTATTTTCGGGTCTTTCACAAAGCTTTGAGTTTAAATAACAAGTCAAATGTATTATTCCATCAAATAGCTAAAAGAATTGCGCTGAAGATAGCTTTTTTAATTTGAAATATCTTTTAGAATATAATGGTCAAATATGCGCTAAAAGTATATTTAACTTAAGATATGAAAATATCCCCAGACAAGAAAATCAAAATACCAAAAACATCTGATGGCCAAAGAGTGCCTTCTAATTAACCTTAAAATTACACTGATAAAAATAAATAAAATATAGTGTCATGTAGATATAGTATAGAATATGAAAGAACTGTGTCATGTGAAAAATGTCTTCAAAACAGATGGAAATATTATTTCATTGACATTATAAAACAGAAGTTTAGGATATATAGAATCATGAAATATAGGTTTTAATATGCAGGTATCACAGAATGGAAATAGAAATAGGAGATACAAAAGTGAGAAAATAAAACTACTTTCACAAACTTAACAAAGATTTGTAAAGTAGATTAAAATCATTTTGTCACCATTTATATAGAATATGATAATTATAATAAAAACACACGAATATTTAAACAGGATAGCTTATCAGTATATTCACTACCCTGGGTACCAGACTCACTATATAAAATAATAGAGTGAGTCTGGTACTCTCTATTTTATTTCATATATAGTGAGTCTGGTACCCAGGGTATATATATATTCATTTACCTTTTAAGCTAGATATTAATAGCTGGCTGAAATGTTACAGAAATAATAATAATTATAATAACAATATTTAGACAGGGTAACTTCTTCATCTTTTATAGCCAAGAAGTAAAGTCCCTTTCGATTGAATTCTGTTTTAGTAAGAGGAAAGCTTGCTGATAGTTTCTCATTTCTTGTGTTCTTCCCCTGTGTTTTCTTAGTGAAGTAATCTTTCATCATATCTCAGACATTTTGCTGTAGGTTATCAAAGACAAAGACTAATTTTCGGTGAACGTAAGTCAACCATAAGGTTATTTGACTCGATAAAACATTTAACTTTATGTTCAATGCTTAAGATTCTGTACCTTTACGACTGAGACCTCGCCAAAAAGAGCAACCCGCAGTAACTAAAATTTGGCATTATTAGCAGACTAAAACTTTTACAAACGTTAAGCAAATACATAAATAGAACATGGTATGAAATGGATTTGTTTGAGGATCATATAATTATTTATCTTAAATCTAAGTTTATCTGTGAAACTGACTTGGTTTCGAAACTATTTTTTCAATCAATTTCCTTTCGAAGCTATTTTGAAATCGTCTTGCTTCCGAAGCTATTTTGAAATCGTCTTGCTTTCGAAGCTATTTTGAAATCGTCTTGCTTTCGAAGCTATTTTGAAATCGTCTTGCTTTCGAAGCTATTGCGAAATCGTCTTGCTTTCGAAGCTATTGCAAAATCGACTGTTTTGAAACTCCGATTTGACTCATTTTAAGAATTTAAGAGTCGAATTGATTTGTTTTTAACGATAAGTCTTTCAATTGCAATATTTTTGGCTTTTAATCTTAAAAGTCCAATGCTTTTCTCAGATTTTTCCATTGAGCAGTAATTAATTCTGAGAAATTCTAAAATGCGAACAGCTACACTTCATGAAAACCTGCTCTTAAAAATGCATAGATACACACAGAATATGCAACGATTTCCTAAAGCTGAAATCAGGGACGCCGGAACGACCAAGGGGCAAGGGAGGCAAGCTTGACGCCTAAAAGGGCAATTGAAAAATAATTCCCAGCTACAAAAATTTTTTTCTTAACTATCATTTTGTTTCGATCTATTGCAGACATCTTGAAAACCGGCTAGCTTTTGGCATAAGAAATTTCTTTACAAATTTTTAAAAACTTCGTCATGAATAAGGCAGCAGAGTCAGAATTTCATATGAATCTTTTGATAATTACAAACAGCCGGTGTCATGGGCACTTCTATGAAAAGGGCACTTTGGCCCCCCTTGACCGGGAATCACAACTTTCTTCGTCGAATTAACATTTCAAAACAATGTTAGCTCATTTTCTATTCAATTCAGTTGAAACACTCACTGGTCCTCTTCTAAATTCAATCTTCGCCTAAAAATTTGAGTCATAAAAATGGTAATATCCAGCTAAAAGGATCATTTTGAAAACATGAAAACGAGGACAAGTAAGTAATAGCAACTAAATTTGATAAAATTCACAATAATTTATCCAGCTTTTGTACTTGCTATTTTGTCAAACTTCACTTTCGAGATAGGAAGCTAAAGGCTGAAATACACAATGCATTTAAATGGACTCAATTAAATGGATATTTGGAAAATGGACAGGTTCGCGCCGAAGGCCCATTTCCTTTCCTTGACCATAAACTTGCTACGGCGCGTTTTTCAGGGATGTAATAAGAATCATGCTAAACATGGATAAAACAAGAAAATAGTCAGTTTCGAGAAATAAAGTGACGATAAAGAAAATATATAACTTGAAATATTGATCTTAACGAAGTTAGTTTATTTGCTTGTCCTTGTGCTGGACCTCGGCCTTCTTAATCTTGTCATGCATGGTCAATTTTCCAAACACCTGGTTACGGCTATCAATTCGGTCAAGAAATTCGTTAGCCACCTTGATCAAGTCTAGTTGATCTTTAGAGTCCGAAAAAGTCCTCAACCTTCCTCCGGTCAAATTTTTCTCCGTCAAAACCTTCCTTCAACTTTTTAAGCAATCACCTTGGACAGGGCGTGGCTAGGGAATGGCTACGGCATAAGGGTTGTCAGACGCAATAAATCGAGACAAAGTTGTTTGGGTTGATGGGAATTATCGCATACGATAAAACTTTGCTAGAATACCAATCACATTACAGCTCAAGAATAACATTTCTTTTTAAATGACACATAATAAAATCGATGAAATCATGATAGAATTTACATTGAACAAATTCAAAACCATGGAACACGAACATCATTCTCTTTTCAGATGTGTTTTCTGACGGTAAAAGGGCGTGGCCTAGAAATTTTGCGTCAGATTCAGCGCGTGTTTCCAAAGCGCAACAAAGAAACAAGTGCAAAATAAGTTGTCTCGGGCATTTTTTAAAATTATATTTTACCAAAACCTTCCTCCAAATTTCAATTATTTTTTAAACCTTCCTCCGGTCAATGACCGTGCGACCGTAATGTTTTCTCGACTCTGTTGATCGAGTTTATCCTTATGAGCATGTAGGATCATCAGGTGATTGAGCCTGTTGTTGGTAGTGGTAGATCGTAGATAAGTTTCTATTCTCTTCAAAGCAGAGAAGGATCTTCCACTAATTGAATTTGCGGCTGGTATCACCAACAAAATCTTCCCAAGTATCAAAACTTCGCTTAGTGCACTCTTCCTTGGTGCTTCTAGCTGTTCAAACATTTAACTAGATCGTAATTATCAAAGCTATCGGTATCAAAGCCCATAGCCCTGGCTGCTGGTGCTAGCAGTGGTAGCTGTGCCTCTAACTGAAAATGCTTGACATCATATCCATAAAAACTTGATACATGGCTAAGTTCTTTCTCGAATGGTTTTTCTGTAACCGCCTTCAGCAAAAGGTCTTGCAAATTGAAATAGCATTTGAAATTTGCATAATTGAATCTTTCTCTAATACTTTCGATAGTCGCATCAAAAGCATCGAAGTAAATATGACGATAACTCTCCTATGGAAAATAACTGTTGGAAGGGTCACCAGGATCGAGTCTTGCAGGCATTCTCCAGTTTTTTTAAAGCTTGGGGTCATCAGTATCCCAAATAATTTAAAGGAATGTCCATTCCTATCTTTACGCAGAACTTTTATCATATCCTGTGCAATGGCCTTTCCCTCAGCAGCTGATAATCTTGGGCTTTGCAATGTAAGACTGAAATTATTAGTATGACGTAATAGCAATACTCCCAATTCCCAACCAAATATGAAATTGTGATTTCACTCCACGAACCCCTTGCTTTCATGTCAGTGTTATTGCAGTTTTGGGGTGTGAAGTCCCACAACTCGTTGTAATTTTGAAAGATTGACTGAAGAGCCTCACCTCGAACTGTCCAACGTGTTTGGCAAAGAGCCCGAATGCCTCTGGAATCATTTTTGACTTACTGAAATTTTTGCGTGTTATCAATTCCTAGTTCATTTCTTCGGGTCAACCAGGGCTAACCCAGACAAATCTTTGTTGCCTATTTAAATTTTTGCGCATATGTTTTATTTTTAATAAACAATTACAATTATAGCAGCAGCAACAGCACATTCCTCATTGGAGTCCACGATGAAATGAAGGGACGCTTTAAAAACTGATTCGATTTAATGGATGAGTGTAAACGGAGACATTTTTCATTTGAATGGACCGTTTATTTAATCGAATCCACTCAAATGCATAGTGTATTTCAGCCTTAAAAAGAATGAAGATGCAAAGGGTAATTTTGAGATAAAGAAATGTATTCTAAATAAAACGTGTACCATGTTTAGATGCATTTGATATACACAATTTCTTTATAAACAGTAAATATTAGCAGACTCCTCTCTCCTCTCTCTCCTCTCTCTCCAGCTTTAGATATTTAGAAAAAATTGTCACAGGTGGCCAAGATCAGTAAAGATCCGCTGTAGAATCAGGGACGCTGGAACGACCAAGCGACAGGGGCATGGCAGGTTTGAGTAAATAAGCATTTGAAAGATAATTCCCAGCTTCTAATGATTCCTTTGTAACTGTCATTTTATTTCGATCTTCCGTGAATCTCTTGAACATTAGCTTAAGGTATTATTGTACGTGGTTTGAGAAACGTCGTTATGAATTAGGCACTATATCAGAATTTCATTTGAACCTCTTTGATCACACAAATGACCGGTTTTAAGGGCACTTTAATGAAAAAGGCACTTTGACCCCCCTTCCCCCTGCTATCAAAAGACAACAGTGGTGGTCGACACCCGCACCCCCTTCTCCGGCGTCCCTGAGTAGAGTTTCCAACATGCTTCGCTATAAGTAATCAAATTTGCAAATAGATAGCTCTCATTTTAGTGTGAAAATTTCCTAAATGCTTTTAATTGTTGAAGTATCTATGGTGTTTGTGTCCTGACCAAGATCATGAAAATATAAGAACAGAACTAGACTGATTTTTGAGTAGAAAATTCATCACTTAACATGAATCTGTAAAATTGAATATCGATATGCAAAAAATCACTATAAAACAAAAGTCTCGTTTATCAAAGAAACATCTTTTGTGATAAATTTAAATTTTTTTCTAAAGAGATGCAATCTACTAGGAATAACTTTGAAAGGTTAACAGATATCCCATTGAAGTAAAAAAAGCAAGTAAGTAATAGATAAGACATGTTAGTAAGTAAGCGCTCTATGAAGAATTTGTATGTTTTTTTTGTCAACGACCAAAATGTACAGTTTGTTTTGCGTTTTGTACACTTGCTAAACTTAGTCCCTTTTCAGTTGGTATACAAGCACACGTTCAAGAACCATACAAAGCCTAAAATAAGATTCGACCACGTGAGCGATTCGAGTAGCATCAAAGTAAAGCTTTCTCAGTTCAGCAGCTTTGGCAGTATGGCATCTTTTCTGAACACTATGCGAATGGATGAAAAGACAACGTGTTGCTTCTGGTATGTTTACTGGCTGTTCGCAAGTGCAGAATTGTTTTATAAGTCTGTAAAGCTAACTGTTGCATACAAAACAACAATATATTAACCCGTCAGGCAACTGGTTCCTTCGTTTGCCTGAGCGCGTAACAAACTTAAAGCTTCCTCTTTGACATACTGTTGCTGAGGCAACGAGCTACGCGCAAGTCATCTGCCTCTCATGAGCTAATGAATACAAGGTTCTTAGTTCCTGAAGGAAGATGGAAGCCTAACGCTCTTTGAATTAAAAATAAACGGATCTTCAAGCCTCCTGTATTCGTCTATTGTTTTCTTACGCGTGCATTGGAAATTTATGCATTGCTTGTAACATCTGTTGTTCCAGCCATGCCAGTTGACGGGGGACACCTGCCGAAGTTTGCGGCAAATTCAAACAAAAAATCGTGCAATTAAAGATTGCTTTATTTACAATGGGATTTTAGTACTGATGCTTCTAAACACATTTTCAGTCAAAATATCTTTCACGCCACTCGTTTTTATGGTTAAAGACAAAATCTCCGTTAGACTTTAAGATTTAAATCTTGACAAGTGACGAGTAGCGTCTAGGGAAATTACTTCAAAATACGTTGGCCAATAAACGTACATTTGATAAATGTAAAGCGCGTGGAAAGATTTTTAAGATGCTATCTGAGAGTCGTGAGAAAGTCAAATATCGCAAAAGTTTGGTTGAAGGAAAACAGAATGAGTTATCTATTGATCATAAACATACGTGCAACCAACAATAAAAGCAGCAATGCCTCGAAAGTTGCTCAGGTGTCCCTCTAGGGAATTATGAAGACGATACAAACAAATAGTGCGGAAAGGTGGGAGCATATCATACTAAAGTTTTTTATGGTTAGTTAGGAACTGTTTTGTAAACTAAAGTTAGGAAAGGTGGAAGCATTTTGATAACCCTTTTTGAAAATATTGGAAATATCTAAGATAGCTTATTGAAAAAATGATGAAGGTCGCCATACTTATTTCATAGCTTTGTAAATTTGATGGCCAAGAGAAATGCCAGCAGCGAATTCTTACAAATTAGAAAAATCTTTACAAGAGTAAGTTTTAACAGATTAAAGCAATCGCATTTACTTTTGAAAACATTAATGAAAACTCAATCTATGAGAAAAAATGACAGCTGGTTCTAGCTGCTAGAATCTGGCAGATGAATGTAACCCCCCTGGACAAGCGAATGTAGCTGTTTAGAGAAAGTATTGCTGTACGTGTGTAAACTCTTTTTGACCAATCAAATCGAAGGAGTCGACCACGTGCTCAGGAGTTGAGATACAATCAAGATCGGACTAAATAACACTTAAGAAGGAAGAAAACTAGAATTTGCAAATATTGAACAGTGTTCCACCAGTCGTGATGTGAGCTCGTCGTCAATTTAATCTTTGTATGGGTACATAGCCGTGCAGTTGCGCACTACGATTGATGTAAAGAATCGAGATTCGAGATTGCTAAATTATTTATTTGCAGAGGCTTGTGAATCTCCCAGGCGAGCAAATGGTGAGAACCATTACTGCAATTGTTTCCTGAGATTATTTAAAGAACACTGCATGTTGCGCTGGGATCATAACGACGAAAACGTGAAAACATTAAGTTGGCCGGTAGCAGCTCTATTTTCGTGTTAATTGTTGACAAAGGATTTTTAACGGGTATCGCCTTTAAAAGTTAAAGCACAGTGAAGAGAGCAGTAGCAATTGGTTTGAAGGAAAAAAGAGTCAAGTTGCTTGGGAATTTTGGCTCCAAATCTTGGTGTTTTAGAAGACCCTGTATAAACAGAAACTTAACAGTAAGAGTATATTTAAAGCAACAAGAGTATATTTAAAGTTGACTGCTATTTCTAGAACATTGACGAAACGACATTGGAGGAGTTGAAGTTGTCGCAAAGGAGTGATCGGGAAGCAAATAAACATACGTCGAAACGAAGAGGGTTTTCAGCCTTAAACAGAAGCAAAAAAATTGCCTTCATCAGTTGTGATTCAGCCAACGTGAGCAAGCGAGTGTTTTCCTACAGTACATAAACATTTTCAGCCGAAAAAATGTTGGGGCATGAAGCCACGGCTCGCTACCAGCCTCACAACTACGCTAAAGAGCGCTCGTATTTCGAGACGACACAAGACCGAATCACATCGAGACGTCAGCAGCCAGATATCAAAACAAGCCAACCGCAAGTATTAAGGGTAGAAGCGGATTTCATTGACTCGTTCCTAGATTTCGCAAACTATCTTGATAAAGTGAACCCGATCTGCCCAGCGGATACCATTGATACTGTTGATAAATTGCTAAAAATACTGGGACAGCGGTAGCTCATGATGGTATTAAAGTGCGATAAGCCCAATTGATGTATCCGGTTTTGATGTATCCGGTTTTGATGTATCCGGTTTTGATGTATCCGGTTTTGGTTTAGCCGGTTTTGGTGTAGCCGGTCAAGTACACCATTTTGTAGTACCGAAGAAGTATTGAGGATGCAACAACTGAGATTTCGACAAAGCATCGCTGGAAAGCAGTCACGCAAAATGGTTTATAGAGGAACAGTACCGCGCATTTTGCATAAGTAGGACTTGCGTGATGCAATTGTACTGAGTCCGTTTAAAAAACTTTTTCTGTAAATATGTTTTTCAAAAGTGCAAATAAATTTTCAACCCTTATACGCATTGTTTTTTCAATCATCCTGCAATTTAACCGAAACATCCAGAGCGACGCTCTTTGGCTTGCTATTCAATTTGCTCCATTCTCAATTGGTCTCAATCAACTTTTTACAATATTTTAAAAGTTGTTTATCTACCATCCTGTTTTCTCTATGCACGTTTGGAATCGTTAAAAGGAAAGTAGCAATTAGCAAGAGAATCAAACATTGCACCGACAGTATGCTTATTTTTCGGCTTCTTTGGCAGGTTTTTGATGAATTTTTACATCCTTAGTATTTCTAATGCAAGGCAATAAAAAGACTGCTTAGAAACAAAACATATATTGTGTAGCGACAGTTGTGTCGAAGAGATATTAATATTATTAATGGGCATATGAAATCAGGTATGGAAGTAGATTGTTTCAAGAGAGTTGAGTCGACGTACAACTTCTTCGAATGCAACAATGAACCTCGCACGTGTTGCGTTATACAAAATCTGATTGAAGTTTAAAAGCTTATCATAAGGCACCATGAGATAAAGGCAGTGTTTGAGTTATTAACAAGTTTGTACTTGTAATCAGGTTAACCACGCAGTCGGTATGTCTTGATTACAATGATAAAGGTTTCATGCTTCATATTCAGATACGATCTCCTTAAAATAACAAAGTTTGTGTTAGCGATCCGCCATGTAGTAGTGATCTGACTTTTAGAAGACTTTTATGTCGATGATACAGTTGACTGAATGTCAATTACCAGGATTCAGAAATAAAATCAAATCGCACTATCACGTGGTGTTTAAGAGATTTGGTAGATAAAGTTGATATACCTTTTGGCAGAAGTGATAATACTATGGACTGTCGGAACAGTGCCAATCTGTCTTATTTCGACAAGAATTCTGTGCCGATATAAACTTTGTTATCTCATCATAACTCAATCCAAACCAATGCCAGCATGTCTGAATTTCCCGAAGGATTCTCAACATGTAAACAATATCCGACAAAGCAAGAGCTTTTCTCTTTAAAAGAGCGAACCTTTTGAAAGGCAGCATCCTTTCCACATGTCCTAAAACTAGCCTTTTGAATGCAATCAGAGATCACTCTAGTTTCCCGATATGTAAAGACAATGAAGAGAGCAATTGTTCTCCGTAAATTGGTTTTTGAAGTAAGATGGTTTTTCGGAAGAAAATGATCGAAATATTCTGATACCTTAAATTGTAAAGAAAATTTGGGTTGCAATTCAAGAAATTTCAATTTTAGGTTATGTAACTAGGTTATGTTAGGTTATGTTAGGTTATGTAACATGATCATAAAGTATGTTTCCTGCCTTGCCTTCACGCAAGCGTACATGTACACAGCAACGATGCATTTGTGTAACTTAGAATTTGTTCATATTTTACGCCATCAGCACCTGCAAACATGGGCTTTTCTTAAAACGATGAATCAAAAGCTTCGTTTAATGTGTTAAACGGTAAGCAAATGTGCGATGGCGATAAAGTGGTTTGGCATGGGGCATTTCGAACGTGCTGAACTGCAAAATAGCCTGAAACAGTCAAGCTATTTGCCCAAATGATGATTCTGCCTTCATTTGTTTGTGATTGTGTAATATTAGCAAACAGATCACATATGTCCTGATTTGTTTTCAAGATTTCTCTCAAGCAGTGCATGTAGCAAATTTGTTTACTTATTTATCACTTAAAATTCACGTTTCTTAACCAAACGTTTCTTATTCTTATTCAAGTAGGCAGAAAAAATTAAAGAACCGTTAGTGCTAAAGACAATTTTCAATTTTGAATATTTTTATTATTGTTAAAAATCAAGAATTAGAAAGCCGGTTACATTCATTTTGAGTTAGAAACAAGATAAATTGTGTGTTAAGAAAGTAGCTATCGATTGTTGTGTAAAGTTTTTCGTTGTGTAATGATTTCAAAGATTTTTTGTATTCTTTTTCATCTTGCAAAGCTTTGGTATTTATATGCTCAAGAAATCTTTGTCAAATTTTGCAGGCAGAGTCATGAAAACTTTACGGTCACACGGCCACTGACCAGAGGAAGGTCCACGAAAAACAAAAGAAGCTCCTTTGACACACCTTAGCCACGCCCACTTCCTAATTGTTTTGTGAGGAAGGTTTGCCTTCTGGGATGTTTTTGTCTGGAGGAAGGTTAGAAGCTTTTCTGGACTCTGTTTGCAGGATCTTGGTGTGAACTGTTGTGTAGGAGGATTTCTAATTTAATCGAAATTTACCAAGAGAAAAAATATCTTTGCCTTTGAATTCATTTTTTCCTTGAATGTACATATTATATTATATTATATTTTCATTTTTTCATGTTCGCCAAATTCGAACAGTTTTCAAATTCAAGATCAACGTCTTGATGTTATCCAAATCAAAAGTTTCTGAATTTATAAAGAGATTGAGATCCTTGTTGTACCCCTGTCGTATATTGTTGCTACTGAATTGAAAAAAATGTTATCGCACGACCTGAATTCTAAAAGAAATGACACGACAGGCCATAATCGTACGAGCTTGATTCGCAAAGTGAAATTCAGCGACTGTGAAATTCAAAGTAGCCGCAAGAGAAATATCTTGATAGCAAAAATAAAAGCAATGTTATTAATGCGAGGAATCTCTGATTGTAATCAGTGCTGTCTGGCCCGACATCTGTATTATAGAGATTCCCCTTGGAATGGCACTGTGAAGAGAAAAAATAGCGATAAAATAATTTTTTCTGCAGCCAGAAGACGTTTGTCTATCGCTAACAATATCTCACTGATAAATCATTGCAAATTTGTCGTCTGTCGGAGGTCAATGCCGTTGAAAATCCCTATTTTCAAAATGTTGTTGATTCCTCAAACCGGAGACCAGATCGAGGCCGATACGGTGTTATGATTTCTAAATCAATAGTTTTCAATATTCCTTGAATTTTTGAATAAATTAGTAAATCCACTAAATAATTCGACCTCGTTTCTATCAAAGGATTATTTTGCTTCTAAATACTACATCTAAGGTCCTGATCGTCTTTCTACCATTCCAGTAAGAAAACATGCGACATAATTACTCTTACCAAACATCAGTAACTTGAAAGTGACGTATTTTCAAAAGTCCTAAAGAAGTGTCCTAATTTCTGAAGCACAATTTCCCTTCCTATATGTGTCCTTTCAACTTCAAAATCCCTTGATCCCTGTAAGCAACCATTGATTGAGAAATGGAGAAAAGGTCTTATAGCAATATTAACAGGGTTGTGATCCTGAGTCAGGCTCACCAACAAAAATTTTCAGAATTTAAACTTTTGAATTTAAAAGCTGAATTTAAATCTCCAAGAAAGTTTTACTCGCACTCGTTGTAAGAACAAAAAATCTTGTAAAATATCACAGCAGCAAAACTCAAATGCTACATAACCCAGTCATATCAAGAGATATGCTATAGAAAATGTATAGGTTTAAGTCTACTTGTATAACCAAGGGTAGATGGAATTTCACAAATATTCTAAACAAATATTCGAATCAATAGAAGGCACAAAGAGAAAAATCTACCTCTGAAAAATTGATTTCATTCCAAGTGTACCAACTCCCGAAATATAAAGTTATATCTTTGAGTTTTGAAAGTGTCTTGACGATAAATTCTTCGAACCTCTTTTTCTACCATAAAACAGATTTATATGGAGACAGATAAAGCTCATTTGTTTTTCTCACACGCTCTGCATAATTATCCTTTAATTGCTTATGCATTTTCGCCTTTTTGTCGGATGCAGAAGAAGAAGAAGGAGAGCGATGACAATAACGCGAGAGGAAAAATGACACATTTGATTGGTTTCCTTTTTGACCAATCAGGAGCTGCTAAATCTGTTTACACACAAATCAGCATTTTTGATGCTGCCAGATACAACAATGCCGGAAAAAGAAGACTATACCTCCCCAATGATTATAGGAAATTCCCTTTTCGTAAATGGTCAAGACTCCTAGACTGAATTTCCTAGACTGAATTATTCAATTGATATTTTCGTGTGTGCTTTTTAAATTTGTAAGCAATACTTCAGTGGTTTGACAATATTAAAAACCTTGATTACTTACTTATGCTTCGTATAAAGTACGCTGACAAGGCAAGCTTCGGAAGATATCAGCCGATAGAAATTACAAACTGTTTACTATATACTTTTAAAAACACAAGCAAAGTGGTCATTATTTTAATTCTTTGACTACAACCAGCAAATGTCCTAATTTATTCACACAATATGTTCACCTTTCAAGTTATTGACGCACAACTATTGTCACATTTGTAAAGAGTAAACGCACCACACCTATTTTTGTGAGTGCTTGCATTTTGGTTGGTTAATTAGTGATAATCTTGTAACGCCTTTTTTGGGGAGGCGGAATATTTTACTTCGGTAGTTTTAGATTGGAAATAAGTTGGAGAAAATGATACACCGAAAATGTTGAGTACTTCTTATTCATCTCTTCTGGTCCATTGCACCCTCAAGAACTAGCAAGAATTTAATATCGCTGCGGTGATATTCAGGAAAAGCACTGAATGTTTCGAAACTACACTCTTTTTCATAAGAACAACTTAAAAAACACGAGCCTTAAAATTTGTCAAAAGATAAGAACAAATTAAGAACAAGCTGAAGCCGAGAACTGTGAAATGTGACTTTAAACAATGTTTCATCTCAAAAACTTGGGTTTTTTGCCATCTAGGGGTGCTTCTTCGGTAAACATTGAAACTTGTCGGCAAATAAACCATATCTTACTCACTTTGTTGGCAAACAAGGCCCTAACCTTACCTAGAGTACAATAGCTAGCAATTGCACTTCTACACCCTATTGATTTAAAAACAAATTAAGAACAATCCAGCCTCAGATTTTTGTCAAAATTAAAGACAGCCAGCCTGAACTTAAATTTACTGGTTCTTACTAATCATAAGAGTGTTTATCCCTGTTGTTACGCTACCATGATCCAAGCATGTCTGTAATTCACAGGAAATATTCTCTTGTTGCGTCTCATGGGCGATGGTATCGAAGCCGCTTCGTAGCCTGAAGGCAAACTCACTGGATATTTCGGATAGTTAAAGACAATAATGTGGCGAATTTAACGAAATTTCCCAAATTTTGCATCAGATTAGAATGAGTTTAATAAGTCTGGGATTTTTACCTGCATTCAAAACTAGCTACTTGT
The DNA here is from genome assembly GCF_013076305.1 of Rhopilema esculentum. Next base: position 9,043,392 of record NW_027019597.1, read on the forward strand.
ACTTATAAAGGCACCGTTTAAGTTATTAAAGTTGAAATTAAAACTGACAAGATCACGTCAAGCTTCTGCGCTTTTAATAAACCATTAAAGTGGATTTCATAATCTAGCCAAAACATTAAATTCTAACTATAATTTTACGAGAAGTTGAAAGAATTTTGCCATTTTAAGGTAAAATGTGTCGGGAAATATCGCCATAAACGACAAAAACTAATCATCACGAATGCGTGGAATTCTATGGTGGGGCTTGATTCTCTGATCGGCCATACTGGAAACGCTTAAATCCATTTCCAAGGGCCAGCAAATCAAAGTTTCAAGCTGAAAATCTAGCTATTACAGAAGAAATCCGGCACCAGAATCAGGAATGTCAAGGTTCCCCATGATGTAAAACAATTACACATTACAAAGATGTCAAACAGAATGGTTCCAAGCAGAAGACTGTCTTGTTTGGAAAATCTGGTTCGGATGATTAAGCAAACCCCACCTTATGTCAATCTAAATATGTGCAAACTAAGCAAATTTGCTATGACTTGTTTTGCTTTTCTTTGCAATGTTAGGGAAAGGCCCAAGAGACTATTAGCAAAGGGAACGCGGGAGGGGTTAGGAAAGAAAAACATGAACAAACATAGAAAGATGTAAGTATTGTGAAGCAGGAAAGGGTCAAGTTGTGGGCAAAGAAGTATCTTTAGATGTCATTTACGACTTCATACTCTTGCACTTTCTTGAATAGTTTCTTCTAGTTAGTTTTTTCTAGAGTTTTAGTACTGGACGCTTTATAGCAGTTTTTACGCAGCAAGAAAAGATTCCCTTGGATTTTGATTCCAAAGAAAATTTTATAGATTCTTCGATAAATTTTTGTAGCTGTTATTGCTTTCTAAATGTTCAGCTACAAAAATAAAAGGAAACATGATTAAAAGAGAATATTTTTAAAATTCTGTCTTTGTGCTTAAATTATTTTTTATGGTGAATTGCCAGTTGATTCTTTCTTTAGAAAACAGTGAGTGACAAAAAATGTCATCATTGCATCTTCAAAGAAAAACTTTTTCAAATGTCTCTAATCAGTTTTGGAAAGTTTTGTGTAATCAAGACAAAAAGTAAATTTGGCATCAAGATCCTTGCATTGACAAAAATCTTCCTAGATTCAATTCCAGCTGCAGACCAGAACCAGAGCCATAAGGTAACAGATCCAAACGGAAAATGACTTGAGTTCAAAGCAGAGCAATACTGGCTCCTTTTAGGGTTGAAAGGACATTCGTAAATGCATATCGAAACTGGCGAAGACATGACTAAGGCTTTCCTACGCGATAGCAAATTGCTGAGGCGATCGTTACCCATAGATAAGGATTCTAAGAGGGGTAAATGTCAACCTAGAATAGGCCACATCATAGGCAACACATTTGCACATCCGTTTGCAAAATGTCAATGTTTCAATCCAATACACAGTTGCTGTGGAGCAAAACCTACCCCCATACCTTTGGCCGAGAATAAATTTGTGATTTTTACAAAGAAGATTTTCAAACTTAGTTTCTAGATAAATTTAGGAGCTCTAAGCACAAACAAAAACGGTTTGTAAAATATCTGCAATGAAAAATCTCCTGCTTTTTAATTGCTAATTCCCTCCCCTACACTACCGCACGGGATGCCTAGGCCCTTTCTAAATTGGAAAGGAAAGGCTGGGCTTGGTTTATTCAATTTTTATTGGTTAATTTTTGTTGACAGATTGTATATTTTGTGTTGAGCCGAACGGATAAAATAAAGTTGGAGAACTGGAATTTCAGGTCTTATTCTCTAATAGTGAAATAATTAGAGCAAGAATCACTTGTTATGCCCTAAGGTGACACGCAATCTTTTCTAAAAACATTACATGGTCATTATTTATGTTAAAAAGAGATTTCAGAAGACTATTTTTCTCTACCAGGAATATTCGACTACGGTGACTTTGTAAAGCTGGACACAAGTATTATGTGTATGATAAAACATTGTTGCACTTATTTGATTCTTCAAAACAAACCCACGTTTTATCATATTATTTTGTCAGCCCATATATGGTGTCACAACTAAATTCCTCGTCGAGGTTCGTTAGTGTCATTTGATGAAGTTATAAATCATCAATGGTCACCAATTGTGTTACAATTCATCCTGCGATATTTCTTGCTCTCTGTTTATAGACAAGGGGAGTAGACCAGGAAAACGCTGGAAGGAAACGTTGGTTTATTCATTCGAACGAAATCCGACCGCCGCCTTCCAGACATCTCCTTCGCACGATAGACCTTCAAGCATATTTCTTCGGGCTAAACAGGGCTCTCGAGCGGATCAAATGATAGCAAAACGCCTATCCGAATAGCATCTTGCTTGCGGTCAAATACTTCGGAAGAGTAACATTTTTGCAAAGCAATGAAACAATCGATTTCTGCCGAAGCAAGACCATCACTTGAATGCGATGCGTCAGCGAGACGAAATCCGTTACTATGCGGACGTTACAACCACACACTGGAGAATTTCATTGATAAGGCCGGAGTAATGAATTTCACGTGATATTGGATCCATTGATTCGTTTAAGGTCAGAACACACGCGCTTCCATTAGCTGATCCTATCCCAGGCTGATCCGCAATGCAATTTGGTACTAATCCTCGTCGGTACTGACGACCGACGTACCAACGGCAAATTGTTTGACGTCCGAAAATAACAGGGGTCATCGGCCAACCGTTTGTTGGGCGAAGTGCCTTCTCGTGAGAAATGTAAAATTAAGTGTTGAATTGCATCGATTTGCATTGCAATGCACTGTTTGTGTTGTGTCGTATGGTATTGTACTTTAGTGCATTGTATTGCAGTGTATTTTATTGTAGTGTATTTCATTGTAGTGTATTTTACTGTAGTGTATTGTACTTTAGTGCATTGTATTGTAGTGTATTTTATTGTAGTGTATTTTACTGTAGTGTATTTTACTGTAGTGTATTGTATTGTAGTGTATTGTATTGTAGTGCATTGTATTGTAGTGTATTTTATTGTAGTGTATTTTACTGTAGTGTATTGTATTGTAGTGTATTTTGTTGTAATGAATTGCATTGTAGTGGATTTTATTGTAGTCTACTAATTGTAGTGTATTTTACTGTAGTGTATTGTATTGCAGTGTATTGTATTGTAGTACATTGTATTGTATTGTAGTGCATTGTATTGCAGTGTATTGTATTGTATTGCAGTGTATTGTATTGTAGTGCATTGTATTGTAGTGTATTTTATTGTAGTGTATTTATTGTAGTGTATTTATTGTAGTGTATTAATTGTAGTGTATTATACTGTAGTGTATGGTATTGTATCGCATTGACTCATACGGTAGTTTAATATTTAGTTCTGTATCAGCCTTTTAAAGAAGTAAATGCAAAAGTCTTTGTAGATTTCGTTGGGACATTCATCTTATGACTCAACTGTTAACCCAACCAGAAGAAGATCAGTTTTACAAAGTCAAAACAGAACGTGGGAATCTATACCATGCAATACAGTTTAATCCTTAGAATTAATGACCGTGCAAAAGTACAGGCCGAGGTCAAATATTGTCGAGAGCAGGACAATATATTGTATTAATGTACAAAGTGCACGTACATTTTTGAGATGATGCAGATGAAAAAAATGCCAAAAGCCTTGGCCGTCGCTAGAATTTTTCATAGTGGGGGGGGGGGGGGGGATAGGGGTGAAAAACCAGTGGTTTGCCGACAAAATGGGTGTGGCAATAGATAGGGGCATCGTTTTTAAACAATTTTAATTATCATTGATTAAGCTCGCGAATATTTATTCTCAGGTATTTCCCTGTATTGGCGACCCTGCCAAAAACTTCAGAACTGAGCTTGTAAAGATAAGAAAGGCTCACGTTCAATTAAGATGTATATGATAACAGATGCCCAATTCCGAGCTATATCAAACTGTTTTTCGCATTTATACAAAGGTTTTAAGCTTTTATATGAAACAGTTTGCGCATGTCCTGGAATGTCATGGAATTATATAAAAAAGGCAGCTACTTTCTACCAGAAATATTGTTTCAAGTTCGTTTCTGTTGTCTGTCACTTGCTCTCAAACAGGCAGGTCATCAAAAGTCCCTCCCCATCTTGTCAAACGACTCCAATAAGATATTGCATTTGAGGGATATGGTATCCATATGTTCGAGCTAAAGAAGTAAAATTGTGAGAGCCATGTAGAATATTCCTTGATATGAAATCCCAATAGAGAAGGCCACGTTTTGCTGTCTCATTCTTATAAGTTCCAACTATGAATCATTTTGGTGGGCAAAAAAGAGAAAGACAAAAAAACAACCATAGAAGAGAACGAAAGGCCAGTAAGCCTGTCAGTAAAGACAACAACATCTTTTCATTCCCGTCAAAAATACTCTCAATGTTACAACAGCCTTCAAATGCAATTAGGTTGTTCATTAGAATTTACAGTTAAGTATCCCATGGAATTTGACCCAAGCATCGCAATTTCGTTAAAGTTCCCAGCTGATAGGTCCCTTATTTAAACATCAAAAAGCAAAGAAGAAGCTAGTTTGCTGGTAAAAAATTGAACTAAACAACAGTTAAGGAAATCTTGGCCTCGTTGTGATGTTTTAGGTAGCCTCCAGGTCATGTTGCTCACCAAGCTCGAAGCTAGGATTGATAGATTGATTGCAACAAATTAGATCAGCATAAATGACATAATGGCCTGAAACTGGTAAAGAAGTGGCTACAGAATAAAATACGTTTCATATTTCAAGGAAACTCTTGCTTCGTGCGAAGGGAAGCGTATAATTTCCATAAGTAAAATGAATCATTCGATTAAACTAACAATCAGTTTTAGGAGGCTTTTTGAAGTCTCTCCAAAAAAGGGTCAACAATCCATCAAAGAAGCTAGCCAGCACTTGTTTTTTCTTTTGTTGGTGTCACTGTCCAAATGCTCTTAGGTAGGGTCAAGGCGAACACTAAATTTAGCAAGAAGCCTTTTGTATGTGCAAAGTCCAGCGATTGTCCTTCCAACATAGAGAATTGAGCGAAGTTATCATACTGCACGTAAAAAAGGTCAACATCTGTGGCCTATTTTCACCTCTCCCTCGACCGTTATTATAGTGCGAAAATCAAATCTTTAGAGACAAAGCTGTCATGAACAATTACACCCACACGCGTGTTGAAAATCCTGGCACAAAGCATGAAAAAGAATTGTCTCTGCGAAGCAGCACACATCCCCTTTGAGCAACAACATTACCTTTCTTAGACGAGTTTGTCCTGCATTCTCCCACAGCACAACCTGTTATAAACAAAAATGGAAATGCAGCGGTCTTTACAATCACACTATCCCGCTACAACACACGAAAAAACAGCAAAAAGACCTATACAATATTACATTTACGAAAAGCAACCTTATTATGAGAGGTCATCAGAAACGTGGATATGACTTGGGGTCTTGTCATCGATAGCATTGGGAAAATAGACAGGATTTATAGAATGGGATCATGAGTAAGCTTAATTCTGTTCAGTTGTTATTTTAATTTCCACCCTGAACATTGATTTCATTACTAGTTTAATATATAACTAATGAGAATATAATAAAATGTTTATAAGTCAGTAATGATATTCATAACTTCCATGAATGAAATTTGATGGATTTATTGAATGCAACATAGTTTGGACTTTTTTTGCTCAGATCAGGAAAAAGTGTCTCAAATCAGGTGGTCATGATAAATTGAAATCCAGACGAAAAATCAAATATGAAAATCTGCAACGTGGCAGAGAATTATGCAGACGTCAGTACAGCAAAACAATGCATAATAAACATTTCGAAGAAGGCGTGAAGAAAGTTCTGTGTTGCTCAACGTTTATAAGACCAGAGAAATGCTCTCCGAGGAAGCCTTATTCGACAATTGCCCTCTGTCCAAATTCTGTGTCCAGTCTTGGTTTACATGTTGTGCCATTGGTGGATACTTCAAAGGGTTGGGTGTCTCTTTGCACTCTAGTTAATGGTACTTCAATAAGTCGATTAGTGGCTTTTACATTCTTAGATTTGGGCTAAAATTATTTCAAAGACTCGAAATCAATAATGCCAACTGTTCAGGTCTGTCTTTTTTTGCTTGCAGGTGGCCTTTGTCTCTGTTCAGTAACGGAAATATTGTAACTGAAATGGAAACATCTTACATCTGAAAATAGAAAGCCCTTTGCTCTACTTGATAGAATGAAAGGAAAAATATCCTTAAGTAGAAGTTATTTACATTGAAAAAATTCTTATGATCAAAATAGATGTGTTTTCGAGACTTTTTGCTAAAAATGGAAATTTTTAGGCATCTATGCAAAATATAGAGTATGAAAAACGAAATTCTATCTTGTTTTCCTAAATATCATGCAGTGTCGTCGCTTGACCTTCTAGACAAGGGGACGGAGGGTCATCAATAGACGAATTTACCGACGAAGACATAAATGGAGAAGAATTTAGGTGCTATTTCATCTACTGATACATGATTTTACTGACAAACTAAGGATTTTGAAGACAAGCTGAATATTTACAGATGACATCATGAAGTATTTTAGGGGAAGGGTGTCACACCCCCTAAAGCCCCGCTAGCTACGCCCTTGCGTGCAGCTCCCAAACAAACACAACTCTAAATTTTTTGCTTTCGCATTTTTTGGTAAGGCATTGTATTGCCACTTCCGTGGATATTTTGTAAAAATTCCGTGATTGCGTGAAAGAATTCTCTTTGGTAAGAAAAGGGAGATATTAAACGTTTGGTATGTTTCCAGAAGTGAAGCAAGCACGCTTTAAAGAGTCACACAACATTCCTTTTTCATTGCCAGGATTTAAAAATTTATATGTGTATTCAAGGAGAATCATTGCAAACTTCAACAATTTAGAATAAGAATTATAGGTAACTTGGTTTGTGTTGGTCAACTTTAATGTTCTATAACTGAGAGGGATCAAATGAATGATTCTGCTCTGGGTTAAGGTTTCGTCCCATGATAGAAGCGAAACTCCAGAAAAGTTCCTGCCTCTTGTTTAGGTGAGAGAATAAGATGTCAAAGCGAGTAATAAAGCGATTGTTTCATTTTAATATACATGGGTTGCGAAACATCATTGTAGCGAAACTACATAGAATCATATTCAAAGAGCGAAACGCTACTTGGTTTTGGGCGTCTATGTCTCGGTTGCTCGTCTCGACTCTCGGTTGAGTCTTTTTGTCCTTCTATGTTTCGAAATGAATGTCACAAATCACGTGGCGTAATCGCTTTCCTCTAGTGACCAGCTGTTGTGCAAGGGGGAGGGGTCTTGGGGCGTAACCTTTTCAAATTCAGAAGACTATGTCGTTTATATTGGTTGGGATCTTCTGTAAACTTCATTTTAGAAACAGCCTTTTCTACCAAATTTAATAATTAATTAAGAGTAATAGCCAGGCTCGAAATGTCATCGACAGGCTAGTTTTTTAATTTATCAGCGCTTTTGAAGAAAAATGACAAGCGTGACTTTTATGTTAGAGCTCATCAAGCTTGTATTGGGATAGAATGTTTCATTTCTAGAATGTTTTCCTTTGCAATAGAGCCAGAATCAAAGATTCAAACTCTCTTTCTCGATTCTTGCCAAATTAACGTTTATTGTCGCGTAAGAATGATATGGGAATAATTTTGGGCTCAAAAACAGACATATTTGATAATACTGAGGCTCTGTTTGCTATTTTTAAAGTCTACCTCATTTTTAAAATGGTTCCTCGTCAACTTTATTTTGACCATCTCAATGAATTTGGCTGTGGCTGCGTTGCATTGTTGCGAGGTTGCTAGGAAGGGCTTGGGGTCAGGAAGAGGCCAAAATATGGGCTCTTGACCGCCATGTCGCATGATTGGTGTTCGGATCAAATCAAATCACATAAATAGAGGCGGATATTTCATTTACCAGAGATTCATTCATGATAGCAGTTGTAGGAGAAAGTTTGCAGATTAGCGTAATTTAGAATATTGTTGCGTTTGATTAGAGACTAAAAGCTTTTCTGGAAAAGTTTTCAAATTCGACTTGCGATTCAGATCTAACGAGCTGGCAACAATTTTCCCTTCGAATCAAAAACAGGAAAAGAGCAACAAATCTGCGAGGAAAATGTCCTGGAGGTGGTTTTTCAAAGTGATAATGTTAGTTTGTCCAGTTTTGATTTTGGCTGGAATCCCAAGGAATTCGGGTATGCTCTCTCGACGTTTATTTCACGTGTGAATTTTAGGTGTTTATTTACAAATCTGTGGTATTTATTGATATTGTTATTCAATTAACCGACGTTTTTTTGATAGAAAAGTCAGTTTATTGATTTTCTGACCTGAACCTCAAATGCATTCTTTAGTTAAAATCAAAATAATTTTCCGTGTTGTCATGGAGCTTGTTGACAATTTCTCATGGTTTCAAAATATCACGGCATCAATGATGGAGAGGTTACCGAAACTCACTTCCCTGTTTACATGCTCCCCAGTTGGCCTTTAGTGGTTTCACCCAACCACGATTGCTGGCTTGAAGGTTGTGACTTTGGTTTAGTAGTGTTCTCCGTCAATTTGGTGGACATAACCTCAGTTTTCAGTTTTAATTTTCTTTTATATCCTTTCTTGTGCTTCTGACATGTGATTTTGAAAATTTGCCTCAAACGTTCCTCGTGGAAAGAATTCGATCGTGTTTCTCCATAATCCTACATATTGCCAACGAAATCCTGTTTTGATTTGAAAGATTTGTAAACTCCGACAACAACCTCTTTTAATGAATGAAACGTGAATCACCACATCGTATAGTCATCGTTTGTTTTTGGTCAAGGTGAGTCATGTCTTTTCATAAAGTTGAAGTTCTGTGTAAAAGGACATAAAATTTCCTTGTCCATTTTTGTGATTAAAGTATTTTCAGTAGATATTTCAATCCTAATGTTGATTTGAATTTACTAGAAATTTTACTTTTGTTAAACTTAAGCTTTTAAACTGAACACTGAGGATGGGAATTTATTGAGGAAGGAAGAGTTAATGAGGATCTGACATCTACACAAAGGAAACATCCATACACAGGGGATATTTAGAGAGTTTATAGGATTCATTTATAATTTTTGATTTTATGGAAGGAAACATAGTACAATGATAATTTTTCTGTTCATTTTTACATTTAAAGGTCATTTCCTATCACTTAAAGACTTTTCATAGATTGTATTACTTAGCTATTCAATTAACTGGGTTTTCACCTAATTGTAGCACACTAGAGGTGACATTTCCAATTTTTGTAATCCTGTTTCTGTGGATTAATTTTGGTGGTGGTGAAGGGGGGTAGGGGGTCTTTGAGACTTGCCTTTGACAATATTGCTCTTGTGACAAAGGTCTCAGTTGTCTCAGTGAGGATAATTTGGTGACAAAATGCAGATACTGCACAGTTCAAGTCCCGTGGGTGTGGGTTTTCTAGCACCCAAGTGACACAGTTTAGGAATAGAACAACTATTTCATAATTTTGCTGATTCTAAAAGATCAGTAAAAGTTTTAAACCAAAGTAGCATTGAAAACTAATACTTTTGCCACTTTAGAAAAATTATGTTGAAAAACTCATTCTTTGATTAACTGTGTCCCATTCTTACTGAACCCCAGTTTAAAGAATTATTGAGTTTGAAAGATAGCAAACAAAATACAAAATTTGTGAATTCAGCCTAAGAAATATAATTTTTGAACAATTTTATCCAGATTTCCTGTTGTTTTGAAAATCCCTCAAGAAAAATGTTTAATCTAACGAGAAAGAAATGCATATAGTCTTGATTAATTTTTCTCTCTTTTGTATGTTTATTTTTAAATTTCTAGATCTGCCTTAAATTATGCCCCACATAGAGCTTTGTTCTGGTGTGTAAATCTTTGGTATCAGGAAATCAGATCCATGGTCTTTTGGTAGCTTTGGCAACACTAGGATATGCTGGCTGTAGCCAGTAAACTGTGAGCGGTGCAAGATCATGCAGAAGCATTTGAAATTATAATTAAATTACAACAGAGTTTCACACAGCTGACAACAAGTTTTAATGCCCTTATGAATATTTCAGGTGCCACCGAAATAGCTACAAAGGTTTCATTAAATAAAAATGATAGGCAGCTGGTTTAATGGAACTTCTCCGTAGGGCAGGGGCGAAAATATCGGGGGTGTGGGGGGGTGTGACACCCCCCCAATCTAAAAAATAGTCGATTTCGCAGGGCAATCGAAGATTTCGCAGGGCGCCAAGAAGAGCTTTGTTGCCACGCAGAAATGTCACCTCTGAAGTTCGTAAAGGGCCGTTTAGGAATTTTGAAATGGAAATATCATATTTGTTATGAACCAACTTTTCTGATATTGCATTTTAGAGAACGGAACAGGTATGTAAGGAAAAGCTCCGCTATTTGCAAAGCGAAAGCATGTCTTACCGAAAGTCATAGCCAATGGATGCAATGATTGATGCATATGTTTATGAGGGCAAGGTTGAGTCCATATAGATTAATTTAAGTTGTAAATTATTTTCATGACAGGCACGGCGTCACTGAGGGGAATAGGGGGCTGAAAGCCCTCACTTTGGTCAAGATAAGAACTTTTTTATAATTTTTTCTATTAATTTTTAACAGTGCATGAAATAAAAAGAGAGTAAACTGTTAAGATGCCGATTTTTTTATCTAATTGTTAACTTTTTCACATATCTTTTTCTTTTTTTTCTTTTATTTGCATTAATTCAGTAAATCAATTTCTGTATCATTGCAATGTTTTAATTTTGGATGGCCTTCTCGATACAAGAAACTGCACATTTCTGTTCAGGAAAAAAATTCTCCCAAATTAAAACAACATCTTCCTCTGCCATTCACAACTATGTGCAGTCTGAAACGAAAGGTTACCGTTTCTTTCTTCCCACAACGTCTATCACTAGAGTTTTAGCATGACATGCCCCTCCCTATTTTTCCCAATAAACAATAATCAGTTTTTTAGCACAATAGTATTTTGTTAAATTTCAGTCTGAAAGATGCTTTTTAGCCCTATTACAAGGTATAATTTCAACAATTTTCTTCACGTCGGACCCAACCATGGTGGGTCCTCCTATTACACTAAACGTGATTCTTAGTCCCCCCGGGCTCAATTTTGTTGCTCCGCCCATATAATGCACCCCCAAATCATATGATATTTCATAGGCAGAAATAGATATTTCATAGGCAATGAAGTGTCAAGTTTGTTTTTATTGCTTAGAAGTTTTTCCTTGGTAAAGACCAGTGTACACTGGTGAAGCTTCCACTAGTAACCTATAGAGTATAGACAAACCTTTGCTACGAGGTCTGCAGGGCACCACTCAGTTTTGCAGGGCAGAAACCCTTTTCACCCCCCCAAACCTACTGGCCAAGTTACGCCCCTGCCGTAGGGTTCTACCAGTCAAAAATGGAGGATTAATTTCTATTCTCGGCTTAGGCTGTGATGTGGTAATAAAAAGGTTGGCAGATTTGGAAATATCCATCAATGAGCATCCACCTCATTCAATTTAATGCTATTTGTATCATACTTTTGAACATACATTTAATCTTAATGCTATTATGATCACTAGCAAAAATCCCTTTCTGATCCATGGCATTAGGTTTTAATATGATCTCGTATCAATGCCTATTTATTGGACAATAAGAGGATTCATTCCAGTTTAAATGCCAATTAAACATTAAAATGTTTCCAATGCGCGCTCTCCTCCTATTGCGTTTTGTATTCCAGCGTTTCAAAGGAAATATTTATCTTACGGATTTAAATCTGCAAATCTCGGAACATGGTATTGAAACAAGGATTGCGTCCCAGTATACACTCCTTTTATCTATTCGTTGCTTTACATAATGGGCCGACAGCCGCCATGCTAAGGTGCAAATTGCGTGAAGGAGCTAGGCCACACCCATGACACACCAATCTTCAAAGTTCAAACCAATACTAGACGAGTATTTATGCATTCTTTTAGAAGTTATACCTGCTTTATCAAAAGCGGCCAATTTCAGGAAAATTTAGGTGTCTTGTTGAGGTTACGGTCTCAGTTCCCTAATTCACATTCTGTGGATCAAAATTGAGGAATTCTTGTTGGTTTCATAGAGTCAAATTTTGGTGATGGGCGAGTTCTACTGCTCGGGGCTGCAAAGAGCGAGACAAGAGCTCACGGCCAAATAGTCTGCAGAACTGTTTTTCTCTGTTTTTGAAGAAGACGCGGTTCGGCTCAGCGACTCAGGTCAAGCACAGTGCAGAGTCAGCTTCGCGCCCTGCGCTGTTTTGTGGCTTATAGGATATATCTTTTGAATGAACAAATTGTTTGCTAGCGGATTTTGTTTTTGTTTTGTTCAGAATGAAGAGACAGTTAGATGGAAGAGGCCCATTCATTGACTTGACAACAGTATAATAATTTTTTTCCTTTTACGATAGGAAATTTTATCACGTTTCTCACTGGCTTCATTCAAAACAACTGCGGGTTAATACGAGACAGACTGGGAACTGACATGCCACTTATGTCGGGAATGACCTGTTTTGACTAACACTGAAACTATACTAAAATGGCTTTCTTTTATCCCTATGTGCCCAAAAGGAATTTTTGGTAACTCTTTCAGCTAATCAACTTATTGATAAATTCTTTTTGGAAAGGTGTTTTTCTTTATCATTTTCCAGGGTCCCTACTTGACCTCCAGCTTTATTCATTTATTCTTTCGATTTTTCGTCATAAATAAACAATAGAGGCGAGGCTTTGCTCATTTCGAGGTTTTCCTGAAATTAATGCAACCGCTTTGATGTAACTAATGATTCTAATGTACGTAAATGTTCGCGTCATCGGTGTCACAGGCAATTAGGTCACCGTTTTTGGTCACTTAGCTAGCCATTAAAGGAAAACAGACAACGTGCGAATCAGTTAATTACATCACACTTCTTGCTGGATATTCACAGCCTCGCTCAGCGACCAATCTATGGTGAGCTTGAAAAACATAAATCGTTAAACAAATGCCAAATGGAAAGAGAATTCACTGTAAACAATGTATTGTCATGATTGACATTTACACAGGCAGGTTTTCTTTAGAAATTGACCGCCTCTCTTTGGATTGTATAATCGAAAAGAGGCTTTGATTTAATGGCGCTTATGCTGATTGTCGGAGCGGCAAAAAAGCATGCCCCGAGGCCTAAGTTAATACAACGCGAATAAGGTTTTAGAAAGTATTTGTCAATTGAAAGTCGACAAACTTATTTGCCTCTAGCAGCTGATTGAAAATAGAAGCTTAACCGAGTTTGGATTAAGACCGTTACTGCAAAGGTATAGCCTGGTAAACAAATCTTTACTGATTTGAAGTAGGATTAACTCGGTGCTATTTTTGATTAAATGGAAATGTTTACTGAAGATTCACTTGTTATCTTTGGCTGTTTTTGCATTAGTGAAAGACAAGTAAACTGGTTTTGAACTGGTATTAAAATATAGCGGTATTCATTTCTCTTGAAAAATTGCCTGCAAACGCTGAAACTACTGCAGCGGTTAATGGTTATGTGTCATTTTTGCTCATCACATTAAACAAAGCTTGGCATTGTGTATCCTTCGAGCCTTAGCTACAGAAAGTTTTTTGGATGTGTAGCCATTCCGGTCTGGCATAGTGGCTTCTTTATATGCTAAAGACCAGTTTCCTTCACTTAAATACCAGATCGATGGGACACTGCCCTCTGCTTTCTTTCTCACATCTGCAGCGTAATAGACATGCAATATATTTATAAAAGAAAATTCGTGTCTCTGCTATTTTTAATGTTTTGATTAAAGGAGGCAGGTTGAATATTTCGTATGGGGCTTCGTATTTACATCTTGTTCAAAATGCTACTCAGGAACGTAGACGATCCAGCTAAACTCTAGGCCTTGACTCTAGACACGGTTAGATACGCTGTTGATGCTAAACTGACATCTTTTGCTTTGCTCTTTCTTTATAATTTGAATGCAGATTGTAGGATGGCATTGGATTCTCTAGATCTCTATCCTCTTGGACTGGTTCGTTGATTATATGCTATGGTGTATCGAGTTTTTTTAAAAATGAGTGAATAACAATTTTTTGTTTTCAAACTGTTCTTTGAAAGGATCTCTAAGCTATGGGAAATTCACATAAACCCTGAGTTACTGCGTTGAAGTCAATTGATTTGTTTTGAAATCAAAACCGGATTACTTTCTAATTAAAGTGTTTTTAAAATGTCTTTTATTTTAGATTGAATAATGAGTAGTTATTTTGGTGATCTCTTCGGGGTTTTAGCCTCTGGTTATATGAACATGTAAATAGTAATATTAATCCGGTTTTTCTTATCCGGTTTTTCTTCTTGATAGATGCCAAGGCACTCGAAAAAACAGAGAAGCCATTCCAGTTCCACATTGACTTGGCAGGACCTGTGCCTACCAGACCAAGCGTTGTCAATAGCAACAGAAAACGATGCTGTCGCATAGGACGGCAAGCGGCTAAGAAGGAGTACAGCTGCTACGTCACGAGGAATATAGCGACTATTCGCATGAACATGCCCATGAGGTACGGCCTTGTCTCTTCATACCTTTTCTGTGCACCATAATTTAGGTTAAGTTGTCGTATTCCTTGTCGTGTTGTTTTGTTGTGAGTTGGATGGAAATTAACGTGACTTTTCAGGTACATACAGAAGAGAGTTTGTGGGGGACTCGGGGGGGGGGTGCTCAACCTCCCTGTTCATTCAGAAAGTAGCACTTTTAAACTTCAAGCTTTTATCTTTTGATGATGATTCTTTATGAGCCCCTCTCTTTGTTTTTCCAATAGTATTGCATTCCTAAATACGTAGCGTCTAGGAGGGCGCCTCCTCCCAATTATTAAATAGGTTCCAAAGCTCCGTGGTACGTATTAAACATGGCAAGTAAATCATTGTGCCAAAAGTGTTTCCCTTTTTCTATATTGTTGAAGTTAATGTTTCATGATTTTTTCTGTTTTATTTGATTTTGGCTACAGGCGGTAATAGTTTTCTCAATAACCACTAAACCGCCAAACAGTGACAAATAGGCTTGCTCTTTACGACACCTTTTTTATGATGAATGCACTATCTGTTGATTTCACAAAGCGAAAGCAATGTATCGAATTACCACATCAATCGGATCACCTATTTCTTCATATGTGATTCCATTTGAAATTGATTTGTGTCTGAAAATATCTGTCGCAAGCAGGAACAAAATTAGATTACATAACGCGGGAATGAATGGGTTCAAAATCCAATGAGCGGACTAGAAGAGAAGAATAAACAGGTTAACTGAGCAATTACGACCCGTGGACCACATCCGGCCCTTAGGACGTTTCGGTCCGGCCTTTAGGACGTTTCAGTCCGGCCTTTAGGACGTTTCGGTCCGGCCCTTAGGATGTTTCGGTCCGGCCCTTAGGACGTTTCGGTCCGGCCCTTAGGACGTTTCGGTCCGGCCCTTAGGACGTTTCGGTCCGGCCTAAAGGAGTTTTTGGTCAATAAGAATATTACTGAAAAATTTATAAAATATATGTTATGATATTCATGCTTTATGATTTTGTTACTTTCATTTTGAAAATCTTTCCATTTTTTAAAATATTTTTGTAAGGGTCCTTTTCCACCACATACAGCATGCTTTCATATATTTATTTAAATATTGACATGGTATCGATATCTTCCTGGAAACCAGTAACGGCTGAAGTATAGTAAAACTTGTTGCTCCAGGGCTTCCGACGAAGGGGGGCTGGGGGGCAGCTCACTTTTCTGAAAAACAATAGAACTTCTCACAAAATCTTTTGTTATAGGTGTAAAATTTTTCCTTGCCCCCGCCCCCCCTCATTTCTAGTCAGTGTCGAAGCCCATGTGCGAAAATTAACATTGATATTAACATTGGGAGAAAATTAACATTGCGCAGTCTAAATTTATCGTTGGTTTTGCCATCCAGTACAGTTCAGGTTTCTCACGTGGTCACTTGTAAAATTTAATTGCCCACTCCTAGAGTAAGAGAATGTCTGGGTGGAATGTCTTAAGGGAAGATGTAGCTTATATGGCTTCGTCGGCCATATCATCAAAATTTGCAAATCTTTCGGCAATGCCTATTTAGCCAGTTTTTGCAATCTTATTTTGTTGATGTGTTTGAGTTTGAAAGCATTTGTTTTATGGTCGGTTCGCTAGGAATATATTAGACTTTGGCCTGGAGAGGATTGTTTGTGTCAGTTATCTTAAGGCGTTTTTATAGGCCTTCGAGTGAGATATAATCCTAAGTGACAGAATGATTAATCGCTACAGTTAACCTCTGCTTCAGGAGAGTGTTAGGCCTTTGATCCTTGCATGTATTTTTGCCTAGATATAAATCGGCTGTTTATTGACAGAATTGATTTCATGATACATTTCATTTTCAGAGACAAGTTGAAAACATCTGTGCATGGAGACAAATGGGATTTTGCTTTTTGCAAAATCCATGGAGTTTTGTGTTACCATTGCTGCAATAAGGAAGCTCGCAACATGGACAGAAAACGGTCCCCATAGGAACATAGTCGCCATTACATCGCCCACTTTCGAAATTGCCACACGGTTTGCTATTAAATTAATAGATTTTACGTAATCTGCCTAGACTTATCAACAATGAATGCAGCCATTTATTCAAATATCATAGAGAGAATCCTTTTTCGTGTTCCTGGTCTTGAAGCTAGTGACCGCGGAAGGGGAGGGGGGGGGGGGTTGCTACGGATGCTTTAGCCACCCAATAGTTGCCAAAAATGACTTACAACAAAACAAAAAGTCGCTCTTGCTAGTAGCTCGTCTCAAAGTCATAATTTTTTCTGCCATTCTAGCAAACAAACTTTTTGTTTCCGTTCTTTGCCACTGTTATCTTGATGGTGTGTTTGTTGATTAGTCTAGGCAGAAAATATTCGTTTTTTTCATCGTTATGTGGCAATTTTGAAGAACAAAGGCCTGATATTTGTAAATATTTTGTTTCAATTATTGACATGTTTAATGTAAATACAATTCGCCTGCAAATCAGACATCTTTTGTTTTGAGCCAATCGTGCCTAGCGCTAGATACACTTATTTCTACACTTCGAATATATTTCCTTTTAACGGTAGCATATTTATGTGATAACTTCAAAACTAAAATCGAACGTCGCTTCGTTTATCTTGCAAAAGCACTGAATTATCTGGAAGTATTTTGATCTGGAATCTGGAAAACCTTTCTTATTGGTGTTTTCATTAAGAGGCCAGTCGAGGCATCATCAACCCGAGACCCAGAAAAATGTGTGTAGACAAAAAGAGAGGGTTTGGGAGTTGCTGTCCGCAAGATCTTTGACAGTATGACGGCAATGCCTTCTGGGATTTAAATCCATCCAATTCAACTTTTTTAAGATTTCATTCTTTACCGGCACAACTGCTGTTAATTTTTGAACTAGAAAAAGCATTTTTATTTATTTCGGATTTCTTGTACTCAGGTTTCATTCATGTTTTCGTCTAAATCATTTTGCAGTTACAGATATTTGTTAAATTGTTTTGTTAGAAAACAGCCAAGTTATCGCAATTCTTCGACTCTGATTCGTTGCTTATCTGATGTCAATTGTTAATCACGTTGTAAATTATCACTCTGTTTATGAACTCACTGCACGAAAGCTAACTTATTTGTACCATACGTTTGTGACTGTAGAATCGAGTATATTTAATGACGTCACATTGGTTAATACAGTGTTGTTGTATTGTTACCTAAATTTGATATTAATTAATTTTTATAATTTGATAATGGAATTGTACCAATTGATTGCCGCATGTCATGAAATTCGCACACAAATGGTAACTGCATTACAACATAGCGATGCAATAATCCCTCCCCCCATTTCTGTTCTTTAACCTGATTCTAACTATAACTTGACTGCTCACAGCCTTGAATGATAAGATGCAAGTGGCTGTAGCTGTGTGGCTGCTGCGTAGTTGCAGCTGTATGGCTTAATTCTTCCTGCAAATGGTTTTCGGACATTTACAACTTTGGGACATATTCGGACGCATGATGCTGAATTTGCCAAGCAGTTCACTTGCTTATTCTTTTGCTGTCACTTTTTTTGACTCGTCTTCCCTATCCGTATAAGTCTATAAAACTCATACAACGAATGTAATTAATCAATGTATATAGAATATGTTAGTGGCGGTATCGCGCAGGTATATAGCTAGCTAGTGTGTCAGCTTTTTGTATTAAGCCAAGTACTTTTTGTTACCCAGACCCTTTTTGAATTTAATTCTCATCTACTGTAAATGTTGTTCGTAGCAGGACAATCGAACCGGCCTAAACTTTTTCACGGGAAAAAACACTTTCTTGAATAAAATCTTACTTATTGCTGTTTTATTCTTGCAATCTGGATATGATACCGTTTCAACACAATTAAATGAGTCGAATTCATTTTCATTTTTATAAAACCACAAAGAAAGTGAACAAATTTATTTCCTCGAACGGCTAATTTTTCGAAAAATGCCTTTCACTTCTTTGGCAGATGTTTTTCAGTTAGGTCCGAGGATTCAGTTGCCTAATAATTCAAATTAACCGTTTTGAAGAACATTTAGTCTGAATGATAACCCTTTTTAGGCCAACTTTTCATACCTGCAGCTTTTGTTATTCAAACAAATTTCATGAAAATCCACTCAATGATGGTATGGTAGTGCTGTTGTTTGCAACATCTAGTCTTATAAAGACAGTCGATGGTCACTAGGCCACTTAACATAAGCGCCATCCACTAGGTTCAGATATCACTTTTAAGATTTGGAACTACTAAACAATTCCCACTCGAAAGCGACAAATAATCATGCATTCAATTGTTCTAGCATATCGCTCGAACAGCAGCTACGCTTGACGCCACAAATGTCGCGCAAATTAGTGCGTGTATCCAGGAAAGCAGGCCAGATGATAACGACATTATAATAAGATAAAGAGCGAGAGGAAAAAATTGAAAGAAAAGAACGACGCTATCCTTTTCGTGCTTAAATGGAGAGGGGAATGGGTTTACAGTTGATTAAGATGTTTTATGTTCCATCATTTGAGAAAGTTAGCACGTGTATCAATTGAGATCAGACCAATGAGTGACCAATGTGTGACCAATGTATGACCAGAGACCACCAGCGTCTATGGATTAACAAAGGTGACAGGCCGGGAGAAGCGAAGAGACACGACAAGACAGGAACGGCTGTCGAGAGAGAGGTCCAGCTGTACCAAATGGAAAGAAACTACATGTTATCAGTTTCGTCAAGTGTAAATTGTACAACCAGAAGCATATATAGCTAACGAGCCAAAAAGATTCATTTGAAAAAGGAGCAAATCCATTAACAATTAAAATAGTGGCAGTCAACTTGTCCCATTAGATACTAGTTTGTCGCCTTACTGGTTTATAGAAGTGTCATTTGGAGCAAAAATGTAATTAATCTGTTGAGCAGCCAGAGAAGAGACAGTGTTTTTAGTAGCGAAATACATACATAACATTCAAGCATTTACACGAAAACTAGCATAGCTCAGCATTAAGGTGGTTAAGAATGTCAAAGCGATTAATCAAAGGGATTACAAATGTCATGTGATTGTCATGTGACTCTACTTGACATAATAAGTTCAGCACCAAAATGTTAATCAGCTTGTTTTTTCATGGCTAGAAGGTTTTGTTATGTTGTGAATATAAAAGGCTATCTCGGATGGGAAACTTAATTAAAAAATGGAAAGGAGGAGAAAAAAATGCTGGGAAGCTCAGCACTGAACCCCTGGCCTTGTTTCATTGTTTTTAGGGAGGTTTTAAAAGTTACCGCCTTCAGCCCTGTGTATGTTCGACGCAGGATTTCCACTTCTTAACATTGATGCCTGGGCCGGATTCAAGGGGCGGATACATAATAAAAGTTGACGATCGCGCTCTAAAGCAATTCAGCAGGCGGCCTAAGGGGCCTACTCATAGTCAAAGGTGGAGTCATGATGAGGGCCCAGTCCTCGGGAACCAGAGCAACTAGGTCTTGCTTTAAAGGCAAAAGACCCTGAAGTTTACTATGTCGATTACTTCAACCACTGTAAACAAAAATGTAATTTCACTTTGCTGAAGAAAGTTATCTAGATTTACGGTCTAAAATACTATTACCATGTTTTGCAAGCGTTTACGTTGGAAATGCAATTTATTTCGCTAAGCAAGACTTCTGCACTTTGATTGATGAAATGCCTCAATTGGACGTCTTTCTCTTTAGGAGCGGAGGTTGTGGACACCAACGAGTTCTTGCAGTAGTTCTGAGGGTGGCGCAGGGACTGGGGAAATATTTGAAAATTTAGCCAGCTGTGAAACATTCAAATTGTGTAGTGAAACATTTTACCATTATAAGTCTTTCTAAACTCTCCAGCAAATCCAACACGCAGTTGGAACAAAATATCTTGAGATTCAGAAGTGTACACCCACTGTGCACCTCCTCCGTATAGATAAAGAAAGTTAGGAATCCTCCAACCACATCCACTTTCTTCCCTTGCTAACAGTTGCGCGGCACTGTAATCTAGCACAGTGTTTACAGCCTTCGCTCGCACAGGCATCTACATTTTCCCAATTTTAGCCCGGGGGCCTCCAGGCACCACGCACCATTCTAGAAGTGGGTGGCTTGAAAAGTGGGTGACCGAAAATTTTTGGGTCACGCCTTTTAGAACCCTGGAAAATGCCTCTTTTAGAAAATACTTGCTTCTTGCCACTTATTTCTTACAAGCAATCCAACTTAGAGATAATATCAATTACTATAAAAAATATTTTGACAAGATAAGACACCGAGAAAATGAACAAAAGGGCTCCTAGTCAAGACCAACTGCTACTACTTGGGATCTGTGAGAGTAAACTTTCCACAGTTGAGTTTGAATAAACCTTTGTAAAAATTTTCTAACCTATTATTGCAAAAAAGTGGGGGGAGGGGTATAGCGTCTGCTAGCCCAATGGTTGCGTGGTGCTTGGGGGCCTGTATAACCTCTCTATGTCTTGAACATTCATGATGCAATATAAGCCAGTACTAAATTATCTAACAAACAATTTATGAACAAATCAAAATTACTAGCAGATTGTATATCCAAGAATTAGTCGAACGAAACCTTTCAAACAAAAGTTATTCTCAAACGTATTTCCCACTGAAGATAACAGTGAAATTGGGTAGAAAATAAAAAAAAGATAAAAACCATAAAATGAACTTCAACATTTTTCTGTTAATTTTCAGTTGAAGAAGTTACAATTATATTGTTATTATGAATGACCTGTCATAAGTGTAATCAGTCGGCTTCTTGCATCGCAATTGCCTTAAATGAAATATCAATCATGACATCATAAATCAGTAATCCATTGATCTTCTAGCCACTAGATTAAAACGCGTGTTCAGCAAAGATTACTTAAAGGTCCCGCCCAAAAATCACCTATTTTTATAAAAAAGTGCAGTGATAAACTTTCCTTAAAATAAGGTATAATCCAAGTTGTTATCTTGTAGGAAAATCGTGAACTTGAGCACCAAAAGAGGATATGCCAACCTTTGTTTTGTGCAACGTAACTGGAACGAGGCTGGCTTTCCCACGACGCGATCCCAATTCACACTGAAATGTGACTCCATTTTAACGTCATAACAAATTTTCTTTGCCACATTTATTGACGTCACAATCACGGGATTGATTGTTATATAAAGGAAATATTCGGGCGGCAAAGACGGTTCTTATTCACCTTTATCGTCTCTGGTTGCAAATTGGCAAGCGTTTGATTTCTCAGAGCTAATATCTCAAACAGTCTAAGAAATTACTTCCTGAAGTATTATTTCTCAGCCGAATACCGTATCTATAAGCTGCTCAGACAGCCAACACAGCTTCTACTATGGATATGAATAAGAGGTCCTATTTCTTGGTCGTTGCCACCGTCATTGTTGCAGTCGTAATCACACTTTTTCTGAGAAAATCTTCTTATGGTGAGTCAGTCATATTAAGCAGCAATTTAGATACTTCTGTTTCTTTAGCAAAAGGAGGCTGGAAGAAAATGGTCTCTGGTTTTAAAACCATAAGTTTGATATGCAAATGTTTCTTTCGTTTAAAATTAGAGGCGGTTAACTCAAGGAACCGAAGAAAGGCGTGACCTAGTTGCCACAGTTAGTCGTTATTCTTTTAAAGAGCAACACATAATAAGCCATTTTATGCCTCTTTTTGCCTTTGTTAGTGTCAGTAAAGTATCTTTTTGTATAGGTATCATTTAGTGCACTGCACTACATTTCTTTATATGTTATCATAATTGTAAGAACGGAGAATATGTATGAATTGAAATATAGCAATGTAAAGGCAATATTTTCGCAAACAAATTTGTTTTGTTAACGCTATAATACGCGATAAAATTAAGTCAATGCTTGTAGAATTGCGAATGTTTTAATATTAATTTATTGTTTACGGTTGATGCTGTCAGAAATACCTTCAACTTGGATCTACGTAGCTAATTAGCTTTGAACTTTGACAGCCAATGGTACAAATAGAGCAATGAAACAGCATAAAGCTGCAAACATCTTCACCTTATTGATGTTTCAAGGGTTTTGACGTCAACCTTACACAATTTTCGTTCACCATTATTGTTGGGAGAGGTACAGTTACATTAATCTCTGTCTTTCTAGCAAGGTAACAATTAGGTGTCACTTTATGAAATAGCAAAGATCGAGGTACTTGTAGAGGAAAAAACTTTAGCAAGCTGCTCTTTCCTAAAGTTGACATCAGTCGGAGAATTCACCTCTAAAATGCAATAATTCATATTTAGATAAAAGAGGACAAAGGCCATTGAAACAAGTAACTTGGAAATTCACAGCGATCGTCCATCATTACAAAACTCGATTCCCACCATTCTAAACTCCATAAAATTCCTTTTTTAATATAAATTAAAAAAGCTAGAGCATAATTTTTTTGGAAAATACTAAACGCTGACTTACTGAAATTGCCTCGAGGCCTTCTCATTTTCTTGCGTTCTTATGTCAGCTACTCCGTTAACAAAAGCAAGCGGAAAGAGGAAAAGATAATATTTATCGGGAGCAAATTACATTAGATGAATGAGCAAGGGCTCTTTCTAGAAAGTTGCCTAAGTCAATCTTAAATTGGAGTTTGCTATCAAGGATAAACTATTAAAACATGTTCTAACAAAACAATTATCTATCTATCTATCTATCTATCTATCTATCTATCTATCTATCTATCTATCTATCTATCTATCTATCTATCTATCTATCTATCTATCTATCTATCTATCTATCTATCTATCTATCTATCTATCGATCTATCTATCTATCTATCTATCTACCTATCTATCTATCTATCTATCTATCTATTGCATCGTCCCATCTATGGGAGTTGTCTCAGGACGAAACACGCAATTTCTGTCCGTGCAAAGAATTAGTTATGTTAGTTTTTATCTTATTTTTTAAAACGGATTTAAACCAATTTTTCACGCTGAATGTTTACTGAAAATAAAAATTCAGAAACGGGTATACTCAAAAAATTAATGCAAATTATGTGCAATAATTTTTTACTTTTCTTTACTTCATTTGACTTTGAAGAGCAAATCTTCGTAATGAAATATTTCAAAATTTTTGCTTTTTTCAAAGCCATTTTCAAAGTCTTTTTATATATGATGGCATATATTTAGACTTTGTTGGTCTCTTTGATGTTTTAAGGCTTTGATGATTTGTGGAAATAATCATCGGCAGGGTTTAAGCAATGATTGTGGAGGTCGTTGATATAAATAAGAAATAACAAGGAACCAAGACATGAGCCTTGAGGAACCCCATTTATTTATGTTTTCAACTTTAGAATCAATACCGTAAACCCTTATGAATTTACTTCGGTCAGAAAGGTACGATTTAACCCAAGTAAGCTGTTGGGCTTCGATACCATAATGCGCAAGTCTCTGAAGAAAGATTTCAGTGTCAAAGGCTTTTTCCAAGTCGACGATTACAACTCCCACATAGTTTCAGAGATCTAAACCACTGTAACAATCATCGGTGCATTTTAAGAGAGCAGTGATAGTAGAATAAAATGCTCTGGACTGAATTCAGATTGACTGGATAGCATGAGTCCACTTATGTTCAAATACTGGTACAACTTGTTATATGCTATTTTTATGAAGAGCCTTTGAACGACATGAAGCACTAAGATCGTTAAATAATTGTTTTTTGGCACTTTTTTCTTTATCTTTAAGGTTACAGTAAACGTTTTCTGGATAAAAACATAAATTTTTCGATTATTTCATATTCAAGTAGCCGAACTTTCAAGGTACACAATGATACCAAATTTGAAAAAAAATTTTCATAATTTTCCATAATATGTAAACGAAGGTTTCCATAATTTATTTCTTGACCTGTTAAGCCGATTATCGTTGCTTTGCGGTTGTGGTCGCATGTCTCGTTTACAATATCGCATGGCACATCCATGTATCCATTTTATTGACTAAAAAGTTAGCATCTGGTGCGTGTATTATGGCAAAGTCGTTGTTTTTGCAAAATTCCAATTAGTTTAGAAGTTATAATTCTTTAAAGTTGCACCTTTCCGAGAAAAAAACGACAAAAGCCGAATCAGTTTTGTAACATTCTGACGTCACAATGTGCGGATCTCGTTCGCCATAAATTTCGTATATCTTCCACCGAATCGTGAAGGAGTCATGGTCACGCGTTGATAACGGCATCAAAATCTAGAGCAGGAGCTCTTTAAGATCGAAAAATATAAAATGTTTACAATCATTCCAAGTTTGCGGGTCGGAATGTGTCCATGCTGTGTTGAGGCGAGACTAACGAAATACACTGTGACGTCAAAATTGCGTCACAGTGTCACCAAACCGAAAAAGTTTTGTCGGTTAATTCAATTCAATTATCGAAATGCAAGAGCTATTATCTCACAAACTGTAAAAAATATCGAAAAACTAATAACGAATTCGTGATCAGCAGGTTCAACTCCTTTAAGTTAGCCAATAAAATGCAAGTGCAAAATTTGGCTGGAGAGGCCCTTTAAACAGGCTTATTGATCTCAAAGCTTCAAGTGACTTGACCCGGATTATACTGTGATTTACGAGTGAACCAGGGAGTGAACCTTGTAAGTACAACCAGTAAAATTCCGTTTTCTCCGGACTTATAATCCCTCTACATACAGGTACAAAAAAGCTATTTTGTACCCAAGGAACCAATCGAATGGCTCAAAAATTTGCACACGGCCAGGACAGATGTCGGGTAAGCGAACCTTGTCTCAAAATTTTTGTATTTGCTCTGGTCCGTCTTTTATAGCCAAATACAGCTATGAGAGGGAAAAAAATTGTTTGCCAATTTTTGTCAGGGTAAAGTTGCAAGAGGAGGAGGAACTTAAAAAATTTGAGACTTTGGTAGCTTAGGATCTGCGCTTTTTGCTGATATAATTCAGATTTTGATACCTCAAACGCAAGGGTACAAAATAGTTTTTGAAGATGGTACACTCTTTTAAGCAATAAATTTGTCTGGAAAGTATTACTTTAAAATCTTTGCTAATTATTTTGATATGGTTGGAATCGCCACATTCTTGTGCATCGAATGATGCATAGGTTAATCTGATTCCGCTAATGGTTTTGCTTTTAGGGAGAGAAAACCAAATATCGTGTCGAAAACGTTTACCGTAACCTTAAATTGCTTTCATTTACCGTGTAATCACTCTTTTACCCTGGGTACCAGACTCACTCTATATGAAATAAAATAGAGAGTCTGGTCTAGTGCGCCCCATTCTCGTTCTGGTGTGCTTATATTAACCAATCAGGAGTTGTTGGGGAGATGAGATCTCACTCCTATTGTTTGAGACAAAAGGCTTAATGATTTGTTCGAGCCAATCAACNTAACATGCATGTTGGGTGCTAGCATTATGTTAGGCTTGATTTTTACAAAATCCAAAATGTATAAACATGCATGTTGGGTGCTAGCATTATGTTAGGCTTGATTTTTACAAAATTCAAAATGTATAAACATGCATGTTGAGTGCTAGCATTATGTTAGGCTTGATTTTTACAAAATCCAAAATGTATAAACATGCATGTTGGGTGCTAGCATTATGTTAGGCTTGGCATTACAAAATCCTTGTGGAACATGCAACAGAAGTTTTAATGTAACACGTGGGTAATGCAGTCAAAGGGGGAAAGAACAAAATACTTTGTTGACAAATATTTTGCCTGCCCAACGGGTAGAATACAACCTTCATCAAAACATCAATAATGTTTTCTAGTAAAATCCCTACATAACTAGTGTATTGAATAATTTACTCAACAAATTCATCAAAAGCTTCTTGCCAAAGTAGATTTAAAGAGAGAACGTTCAATCACCAATGATATCTAGGCCGCCCTATCAATTCAGTATAAGCAAAAACACATAGATCTAGAATTCAGGCAAAGACAACTTCCAGTAGGCATACAAAAAACTATTCTTTTTGGTTCAATAGTTTTTCTCTTGCTGCTATCCACAAGTTTCCGATGAAAAAGAGAGAGAATTATAAGAGTTGGCCATTTAAGTTCAGTCACGACTCACAACAAACACCCGCGCTACCTGACAACTGCTTTATGAACACATGTTATGAACATTTGTCCTCCAAATGTTTTTTATTAGCAAGGAGCACCCCTTCTCTTTATTGAAGTTGGATTACCGTTTTAGGATGACGCCTTTAGACCTAGGCCTAGACCATCACTGCTGATAATAGCAACGGGAAGAATAATTGTAAAAAAACTATGTCTTAAATATGTCATAGTAAATAAGCACTTACCCTTAACCAAGAACCATAAAAAACATAACATAAAAAACAGCCTGAAGAGCTAATCCACTTCGAATGCAACAAGGCAGAAAACGTTCACGCATGATTCAGACTTGAAGTGGAAACAGGGCTCAGGTGGATTTAGCGCTCTTTCGTGGAAGTAGGGCACCAAAGACGTGGATTTAGGGCACCAAGCGTGGAAATAGGGCAGCGCGCCCTAAATCCACTTCGAAAAATACAGGCATAGGGCACCAAGAGTGCCTTTAGGGCACCATAAAATGGAATTCTATCTATCTATCTATCTATCTATCTATCTATCTATCTATCTATCTATCTATCTATCTATCTATCTATCTATCTATCTATCTATCTATCTATCTATCTATCTATCTATCTATCTATCTCTATCTATCTATCTATCTATCTATCTATCTATCTATCTATCTATCTATCTATCTATCTATCTATCTATCTATCTATCTATCTATCTATCTATCTATCTATCTATCTATCTATCTATCTATCTATCTATCTATCTATCTATCTATCTATCTATCTATCTAT
Organism: Rhopilema esculentum; assembly: GCF_013076305.1. The sequence goes on from NW_027019597.1 coordinate 9,070,657, forward strand.
CTACCATCTATCCATCTATCCATCTATCCATCTATCTATCTATCTATCTATCTATCTATCTATCTATCTATCTATCTATCTATCTATCTATCTATCTATCCATCTATCTATCTATCTATCTATCTATCTATCTATCTATCTATCTATCTATCTATCTATCTATCTATCTATCTATCTATCTATCTATCTATCTATCTATCTATCCATCTATCCATCTATCTATCTATCTATCTATCTATCTATCTATCTATCTATCTATCTATCTATCTATCTATCTATCTATCTATCTATCTATCTATCTATCTATCTATCTATCTATCTATCTATCTATCTATCTATCTTAGTCTAATTTAACATAGCGCGGCTAACTACGGACTACGGACATAATGGCCTATTGTTTGCTAAATTTTCGTCTGTTTCTACAGGGATCAATTGATCTTCTTTTGCAACCATCACCCTTGCTCTCTCAAGATCTTCTTCAATCATTTTCATTTATGTACGGTCCCAAGTAAGGTTGTTTCTCCAAACAGTGTGGTGTCGCCTAACCTAATTATAATCTTAAGCCTCGTTTTCGATAGTAATCGTGAAATATTCTTTGAGCTGAGCTTTCGATGTAAATTGTTGAAGTTGAGATAAATACAGGAAAAAGAGAGTGCTAAGTGCAAATTAATCGATTTCTAACTGCCCAATCAAACCGTTCAAACTTTTCAACTCTTTCACCTTGTTTTGTAAAAACGTGTTCAGCGGACGGTTGGATTTGTTTGGTCACTTTTCATGGTCACAGAAATTTTTTTGGTTGATGTTGAGCAGTTAAAAGAAGATCAAAAAATTTGTTTTGTAGACTTTTTGGTCTGTTGTTCCGATAAAATGAACTTTTAAGCCTACAATATTATCACATTTTGATCAAGCTCACATGCAACCACATGCAACCACGTGGTTTTTGCGGCTTTTTGTCCAAATTCAAGCCGGGGTGATGTGAAATAGATCCTTGATTAGAAGCAGTAATACGCGTATTGAAAAAATTTTAATGCTATTTTTGCATTTAGCCATTCTTACGCCGCCCAACAACTCCGCTAATACACTTGCACTAACTAATCATGTGAAAAATGTTTTGCGGATGTTAGTTCTGTCAAATCACCGACTCTTAAAGATGAAAAATATCAAGAAATGGGTTATGATTTATGTTCCTTGTAATGTCACATAAAGTCGTAGTCAGTTTGCCCATGGCTTAGACAAAATCTTGGCCTATGTCTGATTTTCATACCAAGCCTTGTTTTGGTGCATGGCAAGATCAGATGTATTTTGCAAGAAGATCTTACTCATATCAGTCTATCGATGTTTTCAATACCAAAAAGAGTTTCATGTTAGGACTGCTGGCAGCACGCTTATGCAGAAAAGAATACAAGAAAACTAGGCATTATATAAGACCGCTATACCTGTCTAATAAATTCTTACTAGGTTTAATGTTAGAATCATCATACTTGAGCGCTTGCAGTATCTACATGGTCTCGTAGAAGGATTTCTTCTTTGTTTATGGGGTAAAAGTGGCCCCAAGTCTGGCTCTAAATGATTTACCCAAACAGGCTGACCCGGGTTTTTGAGTCAAACAGTTAGTGACCATGCCATTTTACAATAGAGTATCACTGAAGGAGTTGATCAATGTCCTTCTTTTCCTTTCAAAGCAGAGGCAAAGGGGTCCAAATGCTATTTTTTATAAAAGCGCCTTTTTCATAAAGTGCAATTCCATTTGCTTTATGAATGTTTTTTCGTGAATTGTTTTATAAATTGATAAAAAATTGATGAAACTACAGCATACATTCATTAATAAGTTGAAAACAAATCACCCTTGTCGCAAGCTAAAGACAATGTGCATGAAAGCAATCAGTACAACAATTTTCAGCTGATTAAATCTCGGACAATAAACTTCGGCGAAAATATTTTCGGACATATTTTTCAAATTTCGGAAGAATAAATTTTCGGACAAATTTTGATCCGTCTCTTGGATGTTTAAAGCAAAACCACACCAGGTTATTGGTTCACGCATAACTTTTAAGACTCTTATTGAACTCTCGAGAAACTTTGACGAATCTCTGACTACTGAAAATGTGACAATGTTAAGAAACTTTCAGTACCTACTGTATGTTGCTACCGATGTGGTTCAAATCTTTAGCTTAATGACTTTTTGATAGACGATTAGACCGATGATGTTGTTTTTCCAACTGATGATGCCATTAGCTGTAAAAACTGTTTTAACATTTTTTTAAGATACACATAGTTAAACATTGTTGCCTTCGCTTCATTCAACAAGCATTGCGCATGCGTGGTTCATACAAAAATTTTCGTCAACAGTCAGTTCTCATAAATGTTTTGATGCTGAATCTTGTCCTCAGGCTGTTGGCAAAGTTTGTCGCCTGTTAATCGCAGGGTTCAGTCTGGCTGTGTCCCTTCGCGGATCCCTAGCCATATCATGTTCCAACATAAGATAATATTGATCGCCGCATCAAAGTACCGAGGTTTTGCTGCAGGGCTGATGGCCTTGATAATCTTGGTGCTTTTAATCAAAAGGCTGCACTGTTTGCTGTTACTAAGATTATCATGGAAGCAGGAAAACAAGATCGGCCTAGCGTAAGAGTGTTGGTTTCCAAGAGATTTAGATTCTCAGTCAATCATATTTTGTCTTAGCATCCTGCATCAAAGGTCTATTCGGTAAAGCAACCACTATTCGCAAGTGTTGAAAAATGACAAAGGGACGTATTCTCGATTTATGGGGGAGTAAAAACACCTAATCAGAAATCTGCGATCTAGAAGACAATGTGGCAGATTCTAAGAGAGTCACAAAGCACTAATATTTGTAATACCCTGTATTGAAACTATGCAATGTGATAGACCGCATTGCTCCATTTTTAAAAGCAACTTCCATCAGAAGGTCTTTGACTTGTGTCTTGGCAGTGCAACGAGGAGGGCAGAGGGGTGACACGCACTTTCAAGTTCTCAAACGAATATTGTTTTGATGACGTGCGTAACCTATGATTTCCAAACTGTCATCTTTATTAAAAGGTACTCCAAGTAACACGAGGCCCTGTGTCATCTACATGATAAAAGGCTAGCTGCAACCCTGCATTATGCTCCGTTTGTCAGTTTGTTTCATATTTTTGTTCAATAAAGTCATGTTTAAATATCATAAAAGGTCCCACCACAAACGGGCTGGGTTTAAATGAAAATTGCCTCCAGCTGTTATATTAGGTTTTGATATATTCAAGAATCGGCTCTTAACGAGCAGTCTACCAGATACCGAGAAAACCTGACTTTGAACTTAACAATTAAAGCAATACCACAAATGAACCTTTTACGACGAGACGAAAAGTAACTTTCTTTGCTTTCAATATTTTAATGGCAAAAGTCCTCAGGGCATTGACTCAAGGGCGTTAATTTTTTAACAAAGTGATTTTTATTAAATCAGAAAATCAGTAAAGCAGAAAACAGGACTACTGGAGGACACAATTTCGATAGAGCTGTGGGTTTGACACGGCCTAATGTGTTAATACAGTCATAACCATATCAGCGTATGATTAGGTTAGCACCTTCGCTGTAGTATATTCATCTGCTTGATCCTTTCCTTCGAAAAGTTAATGAATGTTATACAAATGCTAAATTTATACAAATGCAAAATTTATACAAATGTTAAATGAATTTTCGTACAGGGAATGAAAAAATGGAAGTGAGGTTGCCGAGTGAAAACTCATTCCCACTGAAAAATGTCGCCAATGATGGCTACAGTTTGACTCAAGGAAAAAGAGGGAAAGGAATTGGATCTAAGGACATAAATGGAAGAAGGCAACAAGAAGAAGGTAATGAAACTTAAGAGTGGGGTGTGAAGAAGGATGCACCCGTTTGATTAAATACTTTGAATAAACAATGCAGTTTGTTGATTCCAGAGAAGCTGATAAATTGAGCTGAGAGAATCAAAAGGGTGCTTGCTTATTCAATTTTTTAGATAGTTAGTTAGTAAGTTAGTTAATCAGTTAGTTCATTGTTTTTTCAATTCATTAGATAATTCATTAGTAAACAAGTCAATCAGTTAATCAGTTGACTAATTAGTTGACTAATTAGTTAGTTAGTTAGTTAGTTAGTTAGTTAGTTAGTTAGTTAGTTAGTTAGTTAGTTAGTTAGTTAGTTAGTTAGATAGTTAGTTAATTAGTTAGTTAGTTAGTTAGTTAGTTAGTTAGTTAGATAGTTAGTTAATTAGTTAGTTAGTAAGTTAGTTAGTTAGTTGACTATAAACGGAGTGGGCTGTAGCTTCAGTTCGTTTTTTCCAGATGAAAGACAGAGGCAAATTTTTTCGAGCAGGAAACAAACTAATCAATATCCTGATGTAGAATTACCCCTCACTTCAAATCCACGGACAGAAAAGGTGGGCTGAAACATTCTTGCAATTTTCCATTAAATGCATGAATTTACAATGAAATTATTGGACTGCCCTTACAGTACATTAGATGTGCGAAAAATGCCTAAATGAAGAGGAAAATTTTCGTGCAGAACAACAAAATGGCCCTAACGAAAATCTAGATTTTGCGCATTATTGTTAAAGGAAGCAATTTTTTGAGAACAATAGATGAAAAAAATATCGAGATTTCATTGCTGCCATACAAGTTTCTTCTATAATCTTCTTCAGAACGAGGTACATTGCTGCACAGCCTGACATTTTTCCAAGGCACTCGTGTTGAAAGGACCCGAGCTTTCTTCTATGCAAGCACAAATACGAGGTAACCACTAAGATACCACGGTAATACCCGGCATTTTAATTAACTTTGATGCTTATTCTAGACTAGATGGCACCACCGAGGCAGCAGACAGACGCGGACGATGTTCACCAAGGCAACAGTGAACACGAATGAGTTCAGTTTTGAACAAGATGGCGTTACGTGGTTTAGAAACGTTCTTGCCTTTCTTGGCAAAAGTCTAGGAAGCTCCTTGCACCGAGATGCATCGCTGGATTTTGCAAGACAGCTTTATTTTAGATAGATGTTAGAAGGACTGTTAATGTATTCCAAAGCAGTAGATGTGAAGTTTTCTGCTAACAATAGCTGTAAATGAAGCTAGGCTGTTTTTGTTATATTAATTGATGTTAAATGCGTTTGTCCTCAATGATTCGTTCTAGACTTAAATAATAGGCTTTTTATGTGCACCGTTGGTGAAATTAGTACTAGGACTATGGCCTAGAAACAAAGTGTTTGTTGCCCTTTGTTTGAAGCACAACAAAGAAGGTAGTGACCCACAACAAGATTGACCGCTAAAATTTTTGATTAATTTGATGCAATTGTGAAATGAGCATAAATTAAACAAATGATAACAACTATAACTGTTTCTGTTGGCTAAAACGAGTTTTTTAAGACTTTTTCAAACCCATTTGAAAGAACAATTTGAAAGGAAACACTAATTCTGCCACAACCAAGTCGTCAACATAAAGAAACTGCTTTCTGTATAAAAAACCTAAACCAATTATTCTCTTCTCAAATCTGCAAAAATTTATCATTACTTTGATTCAGCATAAAGGATGGTTGGTCTGAGGATGACAGAAAAAAGAACAAAAGATGACACTTTCTTCCATCCACTTTTTCTCCTGGAGCAAATCTTTTATTTCTAGCTTTATTGTAAAAGGTTTGGTTTTTTGCGACGACGATGATCTGCCTGTTTTGTGCTTATCGATGGTCGAGCGGTAGAACCATGAGCATGCAGAAGACAAAAATGGACTTATGTAAAAGTTGTAGTAAATCGTTATTTCCTGCAAATATTCTTTCCAAGTACTAGGTCTATTCTCGCTGATCGCAGTCACGATTAAAACACTAAATTACATGACAAATGAATGTCAACATCCATGCAGCCCTTCTCAAGCACTAAACAGGAAAAAAGCAAAACATTAGGCTCCAACCTGGTACGCAAATAATCTATATTCACTAACCTCAACATTTATACTCCATGACATGTGAGTAGATTCAGGGCCACAAGAGCCTTCTCAAGACAATTGCGCCTGCCTGTCTTGACCCAGACTTAACTAACATACTTAACTGAAATGCGAATAGCCTACATTTCATACGTGTGCCGAATGGCAAAATAAATGCCAAAGGCTACGCCAAAGTCCTGAGACGAAGGCTGAAGTCGAAAGGGTGAATAAAATGTTTGCACTACTACATATACACGGATCTGGGGGTAACCTGCATGATCATTACACTGCAGAATGTAACAATAGATGTGGACTGTATAGTTTACAGGCATTACTCTGCAGAAGTATTCCTGAGGTCGGGGCTATTACAGAGTTCCAGAAGGCCAAGGAATACTCTAATCTATGCGTGATAATCCTTGCAGAAACTCAAAACAATAGAACGGTATACTGCTTATCGTTGCTGTGTCATGAACACAGAGCATACGAGACAATAGGGGGTTTCCTATGATCAATTACGTAATAGACGAAATAGCTACGTTTGCAGAACTATGGGTTTAAGCAGTTTCTTATAAGGGAAAATGTCATAAATGAATTCCTAACTATAAACCTAAATTTCTTATGTTTATCAGTTAAGTGAGTCCTAAAATTAACTTTATTACAAAATGGAATATTCTTTTATGAAAGGTATCACTAGCCTCCTTACAGACTCAATGTTTCTAACCAGAAAAGGAAAACTACAGTTCTCATAAAAATTTGAAATTTCATGCTGGCTGGATATCAAAATTTAATTATTTTGTGTGGGTTAGTCATGATTTCCTTTTAGCTTCTGTTTTTTTGCATTTTTTCCCTTGCACAATTTTTCTTTAATTACATTTAGAATCTATAGTCCTTGTTTTCATATGCTGAAAAAGTATATTCAAGACATTTGTGATGAATGTAGTTAGAATGATAAAAATTTTTGCCGATGGGCCACAACTGGGTCAAAAATGGTCAAAAATGGTCGAAAATATCGCTTGAAATTTGCATTTTGTTCAATTCTTTGTATCGTCCTCAACGAGTAGCAAATCAAGTCGAAGCATAATAGAATTCGCGAAAGAAAAGGACACATACTGTTGTCATTAAAGATTCTTAGCTGACAACAAAAAATAAGACAATTGAATTAATAGTTCAACTGCATATTTAGCTTAAAGCATGGTTCACACTTGTCTTAACAGTCACAAGAACCAGTGAAATCGGCTAATCTCCTGCTTCCTTCGTTCTCAGGACAAGTGTATTCGTGTTTTTATCAGCATTCCCGACATCGCCGACTTCCCTGTCAAACAGAAATGAGTTCCATTTGGAAAAGATCACTTCCCCGTACGTCCCGATTCTTACTTGAACCAGGTTTTATTTGGTAGGCTTTGTGGCAAGACGTCCAACTAATTTGATCACATTTCTGTTAAGTTTAACTTTCATACAAAATTGACCAAGTTAACACGACAAAAATAGTGGCCTTGGCTATAAGTTTGTAATTGTTGACATATATCGTAATTCATAGACGGCGAATAATCGTAATTCTACCTGTTCATAGAGAGCAAGAAAAGTTGAATTTGTTTCGTATTTTATTTTTATCGACATTGATTTGATCATTTGTTATGCAAATGGAATATAGTCTCCAAAAAGTTCATTAATCAATCAGATAATCTGTTACAAGTCTTGCAATTTTGTCAAAATGGTTAACTCATCTTAATTTGATTTCGCAGTTTGTTCGTTTTTTGGAGTTAATTAAGTTTCCTCATTAAGATACCAGAGCCCCCATCTTTTGGAGGTAGGTCCTGAGAGAAAATCTTAAAAGAGATTGCCTTTCTGATGAATGGAATGGGTGAAGAAGTAGAATCAAATGATCAAAGCGAATAAATAATTAATTTGTTGTAGTAAAAATTAGATTGTGCAGTGCGTCAGCCAGGTGCTAATTCTAAACCAAAAAGATAGGAATCTTTCACGTTCGATGAATCTCCAAGATTAGTAAAAGAAGTCGAAAAGGGCACCGAAAAACTTTCTTTACGATTTAAAGCTGGCTGTTACTTCTTTTAAGACCTCTTGTGACCGTAAACTTTTTGAAAAAAATCTCCTGCTGAATTTGTTTGGAATTTGTGGTTTGTAGATGTCAATTATGCGATAAAATTATGTTGTTGAATACAAGTAAGAATCACCTAAGTAAAATCGAAATTTCAGATTACAAAAGTAATTTTCCCATTCGGAGGTCCTAGAGATAGACGCAAAAGATGAAGTCTACTGCGTGCGAAGCCAGCAGAAAACTTTTCAAAACTGTTTCAAAAGGTAGACAAGCGACTGGAAAATATTAAAATGGCAATTCCTGCGTCTTGCTGAATGAAGCGATTTAGTGATTCCAAAAACTTCAAAAGAGCTGAATCTTTAGCGTTGAGGATGAAGTGCAAGCAGGAACTTCTTGAAAAATACATATGATTTAGGAGGTCGGTTTTTTCTGTATAGCACTTTCTGTATAGCCTGTATTAAAACATTCATAAAAGTGTTTTATTTCTTTTGCAAGAGAAGCTGAACCCTTTGAGCTCCCCTAATACAATATCACTGCGCTAAATCAGTTTTGATCTATTTCAGTGTAATGAAGCGATTTCCTGCGAACATTTTATTTCCTTCAAAACTGCCTAACTTCTTGCAAAGTGTATGAAGCTGTTTAATTATTTATCCATGGTTCAAAATTTTCTGTGAGAAAAATGTTCAAACTGTAAATTTATTGTGATCAATGGTCACACGGTCACGGAGAAGATAATACCCTGATTTCCAGAATGACAAATAATGTGTTACATTTTCTGTAAACGGCTAGCTACAGGAAGGTTTATATTTATACTAAACATCTTACGCCCAAGAATCAAGGGTCCTGATGACAGATTTAGGAAGCCAGTTAAGGCTGAAGAATGAAAAAAGTTCTGATTTATCAATGCGCTTACTGTCATGAAACTGAGCTCATTGAGTACAAGTGTAACTTGATCGAGAGTTTTCCAGTATCAATATATAGATATTTCCTTATACATTAAGGTTTCTTTCTTAAAGTGTGAATACGTTCTTTTCCTCCTCAATTAAAACCAACCTTAAAACATCATCAACATAAAAGAAGATCACCTCATAAATTGTTATATGTAATCGCGTCAGTTGCTTCAAAGAATTTAGAACTTATGAAAAATCTCAGAAATATTTAAAAAAAGTTTTGATAAAATCAGTGAGTCTAGCAGAGAGCACCCTTTGATCTTTTGAAGACAAGTGACAGACAATGGCGCAAATTTATTGACAGACGGCAGCTTCTTTTGTCGTAAATACCCTAATCATACACTTTAATGTTTCGTGCATGCTCTAATTGATTCGTTCAACTGTCAACCAAGCTGTTTTGCTCGAAAAAGAAGTTTGAGTTATCAGTATTTGTTTTCGTTTGATGATGACTACAGCATTTCTAATTAGGAGATCCGATCTTCTAAAGAAAACGGCAAAATGGGCTATGAACTTCATAATTGGTAGACCAACATGGCAGTTGCCTGATGTAAAACAGCGTATTTTTAAATTGTCATTGCATTATTCTTTGTGATTATGCAGCTCCGATTTGTCGTGTTTGCTTATGTAAGTACTAAACAGGTCATTGAGGATTGAACGTCGCTCTTCCATAAAGGCAACATTAGCTACATTATTAATGTACTGTTTGGTTGTGTACAATGCTATTCCATCCGGTATTTGCCTGCTTTATTCGTTATCATTTTACAATTTGCTGATTATTCACATATTAAGGTTATTAAATTTCTTTTGGGCTGCAAGAAGACCTTGTGATTCTAGCTGTCTGACGTTTGTTAGCCTTTGCATGACGTAGCCAGAGCTAAAAAAATTGTAGAATATGTTTGTTTTGGCTGTCAGCCAAGGTTAAAATGCAAAGAGCTCAGAAAGGGTAGATCATGTACAAAAGCAATAACTGTTTGTTAATAAAACGATTATTTGAGATAAACTGTCAAAAAGCTATTTTCAGATTTTTTACACAATTGCTTACATGCTTCTGGACCAAATCAATAATTTCCTGAACAAGAGGATTTTACAAGAGCAAAAGTTCTTTCTTTCATACCTACAATGAAAGCAATACTGTTCTACCAATTTACAATAAAACACGTCATTCTTTTTCGCATTAAACTAGACTCAACCTTATCAATGCAGATGTTACAATCTTATGTACAAGAAAGGTATAAATGTATTCTCTAGAAACGGTACTGCAATCGGAGAAAGCCGTCTTGTTAGCTAAAAATGCCTCTTTACAAGTTTGGTATGACTACTATAACAAAGTAGAGCTGACAGATTCTCTGTAACACAATAAGGCAATCATACAAAAGAGTGAATTACAGACGATGATGCAAGAAAAAGTTAGTTATTGATGATAGCGTAATTTTCAGTTCAGCCAAACTTGGGGACGATACCACGATTAGATAAAAACACTTATTAATTTTTTAACACAAACCTAATGATATCTGCTAAATTCTGGTGTTTCTAAATGCAGGGTACCGTTATGATACAGTTTTGGGCAGATAAACAAAACCAATACGGTGAATAATATTTCACCAATCTGATAAAGGTCGTATACCTTGATGACATCACAGCAAAAAGGAAACGGAACAGGCACCCAGTTTGTCGATGTTGAATGCGATTCTGCAATGGTTGACGGTGATTTGATTATGGTAAACAATATTTTGCACGTGGCTTTGCTCAAATTCAGCATCTTGGTTTTTTATCGTCACCTGGGTTTGCGGACTCGGCAAGGAGTGATGACATCTGCTCACAGGTGCTAAGGTGGATCGTTATCTTGATATTGCCTATAAAAGTAACTGCAAGCAAGACGGATGCACATTTGCAAGACTTCTTCTCTTCGAGACAGCAAGCAAGGAAAGAAAAGACCAAAGTAAGCTACCATATTTTTCAATTTCAGATTTACACAAACCGATTTGAATGCTGATAGAATATTTTCATAAGATTTTTTGTAAGTAAAATTATCTGCAAGAAATCACAAAATTATTGATGATAAAATAAGATAAGTATATATAAATCAACAACGGGGTATCTGTATATTTAACTCTTTTCAATGAACAGGCAAGAATAAATTCATGTATGAAGGAAACTAGTAGATTTTTTGAGATGGAAACTAGAAAATTCAGCGTCTATAAAAAGCTTCAATACTGAACTGCAAATGAATTCTTGCGTTTTAAAGTAAATAAAAATAATAGCTAAATGGTTTGTTGTTCTAAACTTATTTTTCTCCTAAAATCGCGAAATTTCATAGTTTAAGTCATGACTTCAATTTCTTTTGCTATAATTAAATTCGAAATTACTCCTAGGAAACCACGTTAATATTCTTTTGAAACAAGTTTCTTTTTTCATTTCTTTTAATCGGTGTATTTTCTAACCTAATGCATCCATATATAAAATTTCATTATTTTAGACAAAACTTAGCTAGGAAGCAAAATTGAATCTTTTTCGGGTTTCTCTAACCTCAGCAGAAAAGTTTGCTGGTGGAAACACTCTTCAAAGATTCAGCATGAGAACAACACAAGCAATTTCTTATCAAATAGGCAACTGGTCTAGACATTTTTGGAAGAATGATAAAGGGTTTTTATGCTATTTACAATTTAGTCAACACTTTCTCATAGAATCTCTGGCTGTTACGCTTGTTAACAACTCTTTTATTTTCATTTACAATTTGAGAAAAAATCATTCAAGACAAGAGACCATTAAAGGCAGTGTGTCCCCTATTGTGCTCAACTTTATTTTCACGGGAGTGAAATTCACGCACCGTTGGGCTTGATCGATAATTAAACGATTTGAACCAATCAGAGACAACTTTGATTCCAGAGCTTTTGAATCAAATGGCTGTGTTCCCGTTGTAGTGAAGCTGTGGCTAGAAAAATATTGCTCCCTGTTTGGTTTGTGCGGCAGACATGTCAACAGCTAAAAGAAATGCTTCCATTATCATCATTTAATTCCAGTAATTAAATCTTCTTGCCATTACCGATAGCTTTTTGCACGCAGTTTCAAATGTCATCTACTACCGCAGCTAGGCCAGCCAAAGCAAGCATCGTAATCCGTTATCCGTTGAGGCGGGAAGACCTATTGTTCAAATTAGCCAATCATTGAAGGGACAGACTGCCTTCAAAAACAATTGGTAATAGAATATGGGGAATGGAAGATAGTTCGGAAGAATTTATATGAAAGCTGGCTGAAGTGATGTTTTTATCTTTTTGAGATAAGACTATTTTATTTCATGCTTCCTTGAAATTCAAGAGCGCTTACCAAACGCATATTAGAAAAATGACTTATGTACACATTGTATGAGTCATATAGTCATACGAGTCATATTGTAGCGACAATTATTGAACTAGAATAGAATAAAAAAATTCCCTTTAAACCGTATCGATATTTTCCTAAACGTCTAATTCTACCTACGCTAAACAGGATGCAGCAAAAATAAATGAATTAAACACGGATGAAAGGAAAATGGTGAAAAAGGAACGAAATAAAGAAAAATTTTAAGGCTCTTATTGTTTCGTTATCTTTGATTTGTGAAATGATATCGACGCTCTTATTCTGTTCTCGAATTGATCGATGTGTCAACAGAGTATTCGTTTTTCTTTTCTTTAAACGATGAAGTTTAAAACAAACAGAACTTCTACAGGGCAAAACTATTTCAACTCAACCGAGTTTAACTAAAACAGAAGAATGCGCAAGAGCAAAAATACCTGGTGTTTTCTTGATCCAATAAAAGCGTCGTTGCATCGTCTGAGTCTGAATTAACGACGTTATTGATTTAGTTTAGCGTGTATGTCCTTCTTAAAAATAACAGCATTTGTCATCTATTCGACAATACACGACTTATTAAATTACTAAAAAGCTTTCGAGTAAAAAATATTCCTTACGTAAGTCCCTGTGTGCAAATGGTCCATGGTATCTAAAGAAGCTCTCCTTTTCTATCCATTTCAAATTCCTTAAGATTGATTTTTATATAAAAAGCAGCATATCTAGTTAACATTTTGCCCTTTTTAAGGCGCCTTCGTAATTTTGCTTCATCGGTTATCACAATCAGCTAGCATTCCAATTTTGAAGCAGCTGCCTCCAGGCATTGTCAAAATCAAAACCGGCGTGATTTCATTCAACGACGCCAATCTGCTCCGCCCAAAAGGGTTGGCAGCACAAACAACATTTTAGCGTAAAACGTGCGAATGATTTTGAGAACAAATTTGAATTCGAATTTGAAAGCCAAAGCAGCTACGTATCTTGCTAAGTAATTTTTGCATAGAAATTTCTTGAATTTGGCAGTTTGATAAGAACAACAGCGTTGACACGAGACCGATCCCATTTGGAACCGTACTAAAATGAGCACTGTTAGGCCTTCCGTTTACACGGGACCCGTCGAAGCCGTTCCAAATGGAACTGCCAGCCGTACCAAAAAGGTTCCAGTTGGAACCGTTCCAAAATTTCTCGTTTGAACGCAGTCTAAAAGGCAACTTGATGCGTATCTAGAAAAAGGAAACTACACGAGCTTGTCAGTTTTTTTAATAAGTGGCTTTGTTTGGCTGCATTGCATTCTGGGACTCAACGCATACAGTAATCGTATAAGTGAACTTCAATTTGAGATTAGTGTTCTATCATAGGCCAAAGAAATGCTATATATAGAGATTGTTGTGCAAGCATGTCAACCTGGAAGAACCTGTATTTGACACATTGAGTGGCTAGGTGGCAAAATGAAATAATGTTTGCCTGTGTTGATGCCAATTACAAGGAGCTATCAGCGAAAAGTGACCAAAAGAAGTGTAAATTAATGCCCAAACCAGCAAATTATGGCGGAAAAGTAAACCGTTACTGTATTTAATCACCGATTCTCATGTTAAAGATGCTCAGTATTGTTCAAATTTGCTAAGGACAAGCACAAAAGTACCTGTCGTAGTGAGAATGGTCGATGCTTTCGATGCACCAATATACTAGGACCAATTCACATTTACGAGAGTTTTAACAACCAAGGAGAGATGAACTTACATAAGCGTTTTTTATGAATCATCCATGTAATACTAGAATTTATAAATAATTACAAGAACCCATAAAGAATTTTTAAAGAATCAAAAGTCAACTTTATCCCATTACATCACTGACACCTCACCCCTTTCCACTAAAAGCGTGTTTTGAATTGTAAGGCATTCTTGTTGAGGTGCAAGGTTTTCTTGTTGCAATTAAATGGAGGGAAAAACTAGCTACAAATTTACGTACTGTATGTACGAAAACAACAATAAAAAGTCAATTGGACTGTTGTCTTACATTTTAAACAAGATTGCATTGAGAAGCAAGTAGCTAGATCTTAAGTTTTACATTAATGTATACAAATCTTTTACTATAAGTTGATTTCAAACTATTCCACTTAGGTGCTAACTGTCTCAATAAAGGCAAATATCAAGATTAACATAAAAAATTAAATTTGTTCTACTTTTGTTTGAATTCACATATCACTATAAAGTTTTTTCTTTTCCTTAGACACAAAATGAATAAATCATTGATTGTTGTTGTTGCTTTGGCTGTCCTCATGGTAGCATTCCAAGAAACAGAATGTTTTACAGGCGGAGGGATCATAACAAAGAAATCTCTGGTAACATCCAAAGTTTTTTTGGAAATTTAACCGTTATCATCTACTAATACTGGTTGATCTTTGATAGCAACCAGGAAAAAAGAGATAAAAGGCAGTAGACCAATGTAGAAGACATATAGCCTGTGATTATAGTGAGAAGTTATCCCGGTGTTATCGATTCCCGACTCCAAAAATGGCGATTCCCGACTCCAAAAATGGCGATTCCCGCTTCATTATTGGGTACCCTCTTCTAATAGGAATGATTCTTTAATAAGTCGTCTTAACTCTAAGTCGTCTTAACTCCTTGAGCTGTCGTTCCATGTGGGACACATTTAATGTCAAGCAGACAATTGGAGATTTTCCTTAACTTTCCCCCTAACTAATGATAGTTGAAAGAAGGATTCCAAGTAGACTTTTTGAGAAAAAAGTGCAGCATTTGTACTGCCTCACAGCCTAGGTTGCACACGATTTCCCCATTATTGTAAGTTTTTATACCGAATAGAAACAAAATCAGTGGCGTATAGGAGGTATATGGGGCCCCCTATTAACGGTTGTAAGGAACATTCCATCCAGTGGTGTAGAGCATGGCAAACACAATAGCAGGCCATACCATACCATACCATACCATACCATACCGTACCATACCATACCATACCATACCATACCATACCATACCATACCGTACCGTACCATACCATACCATACCATACCATACCATACCATACCATACCATGCCATGCCATGCCATGTCATAACATACCATGCCATGCCATACCATACCATGCCATGCCATGCCATGCCATACCATACCATACCATACCATACCATGCCATGCCATGCCATACCATACCATACCAAACCAAACCATATCATACCATTTGTCGTTAAACATGCTTTTCTATGTTTTAGGCTGAAAAAAGAGAGGTTGAAATATGCAAACGGGTTGTCAAAAGATGTTCTGCTGTTTTGTTCAAAGAAAAGCGAGCTATCGATGAAGAGGTGGATGAAATCGAGAAGCTTCAGCTCTGATTAGGCCCTGATGAAGAAAGAGTGTTATCTAGAGACACCCTATGCATTCAGAATATTCAATGATTCTTCAGTATTAACGAGATGTGTAGATAAACTTGTATTTGAACCGATTTGCACTTAGTAAACCTGCAAAGTCGTCTCTCGATTTGTAAAACAAACTCCATGCTAGGTAAGCTTAGTGAGCATGAAAAAGAAAAGGAGATAGCTCGCGTCTGTTGTTTCAGTCGATGTTTCTAACTTGACCAAAAAGGAACGTTGGTATAGCAACAGTGTGGTTCTGCTGCTCAGAATAGCACGTTGAATGAGGAAGATAGGGATAAAAATATAAAATTTTTATACCTGGCGACAGGGGTACGACATTGACATGTCGCGGCGGTGAATTTAAGATGTAATCTAGGTCATATGAAACCAATTTGAAAGGAAATTTATCAGCTGAAAACAGGATTTTAGCAAATTACTATACAGAACATTTTTCAGCCATGACGAAAAACAGTGGAAGATTCTAACTTTCTATTTGAGGCATATCGATTTCTTTATGATAGGTAAGCTTCTATTGATCAACTTCGACACATTGGCCTAGTTTATCAATATGTGGATGATTCAAATTTTGAACTTTCGTTTGTCGATAAAGTTTTAAATTGTTATGTTGCGGTTGAGACAGGAACAGGGTTCATGAAAATGGTCATTTGGCGGCCGACAAGAGGAGAAAGTTCTTGAAAAACAAAATCTCAAATAGCCCACCCGTGTCATGGCTTTTTCATCATGCCGTCCTATCTGAGGAAAGTTTTCAAATGCTTATTAGACAACGGAAAGTTGAAACATTTTCTGGTCTCTGCAAAGTTTTGGTTAACTATCTTAGGTTTCTGAACATTCCATACTATGTATACCCCCCTCACCCCTCCACCCGAAACAATGTTGTTATATTCAAAGTTAAGAAGTTCGGGGTGGTCCAACGAAATCATTTTAGATAACTGCGAAATTAAATTCGACAACCAACATTTTCTTTTGATGAGGGAGTGCTTTGTCAGTCGTACAACATTTAAGCAACAGGGCGTTCCAAGTTTGGTAGTAAATCTTTATTCCTTATTTCATCTGAATCATGACAAAGACCTTTCCAGGACAAATTTGTGAATCATGACAAATTTGTCCCAGCATGGCTTCACAGCCAGGGTGTGTCAAAATGGTCACTGAAGATGTACCAAAAATAACACTTATTTCATTCCAACAATTAAGATTTCATAATGGATTTAGACAACTATTCTATTAACAACTTTCAAAATGGAAATAAAGTTCTAAAAATAAATATCCGAGGTATTAATTCTAAATCAGTTTTATTTTACACTTAGTTGGTTTTTCCACTATCTTGATTTCGATTCAAGCCTCTGCGAAGGCTTAGTTTAAGGGGAAGACGTAAGGAATTCCTTAAGAGTGTGTCATTAAGGTGGCAAAAGAAAATGATAATTCCCTAAGGAAAATGAAGTCATTAAGGTGGCAAAAGAAAATGATAAGGGCTGTCACTAGAACCTAACCGAAAAGACCACAAAGGTAGTGCTGGAATAGAATGTGTTGCATTCATTTGCGAGCCCTATAACAACTGTTAATAAATTACAATAGATTCGAAAAAGAAAATATTACTCATCATTTTTATACAAATGTGGCATTAAAATGTCATCCTTCTCGACAATATATGCAAAGATGAGCCTTGAATCACAAGGAATTATTCAAAGTCATGATTCTGCAGAAGTATCTCAATTTTCTGCGTTTTGTTATTCATTGTATGTAGAGTATTTCCAACATAGTTTGCATCTCCGATCTAGAAGTATTTCAGATTCTTTTCCAAAATTACGGAAAGCCATAGGCTGCCTCCACAGCAACCCAATATAACCCTGAAATTTTTTGGAAATGGATAGCAATTTCATAGAAACAAAACGTCGACAGCGTTTTCAACTACATGCAGCTTTTTGTCATATGAAAGGACCTCGGCAGTGATCTCGTTTTTAGCGTATCTGTTGGAGCAGAGGCCGAGTTTGAAAACGAGTTAAGCTCCCTCGCACGGCTTGCCGTTGTGTCACCGTCTCCAAACTCACTGATACAGCAGGGCAGCAATTTCTTGAAGCATTTCCTGAACTGCGGGCTCATGAGCGCGTAAATCAAGCCATTGACAGCAGTGCTACTAAGAATCAGCAGCTGGGTACCCTTCCAAATGTAAACATGCACAGGGAGTCCATAGTACAATAGCATTCGTATAATGATAAAGGGTGTCCATAATATAAAGAAGGTAACCGTGACTGTGATTAGGATCTTAATAACCTTTCTTCGTCCACGCAAATTTTTGTACTTGCTCGTCGTTTTTCGCCTTGAAAGAGCGCGCCTTAGTTTGCTTATCCCATGGTCTTGTTCGTCACTACTTTTCTTCTTCTCTCTCTCCTCCCCAGTTCTATGAAGTTCGCAGCCGTTTTTGCTCACCTCACTGTCACTTATTTGGTGAACAATGGGCTGACTTCCAGGAGTCTTATGCTTGGTGATGATTTTTGAAATTTTGTGATGCGCCCAAATCATTATGCTTAGAGGGACTAAATAAACTGCAATCGAATGGATTGTGTAGAAAACACGACGGTCAGAATGTGACCACTGGAGGTTCTCGCAAATAGGCACGTCTAGTTTCATTCGAATCCTATAGGCATACAGGAGGACCGAACAGAAACCGACCGAAGTTAGCCATATGATGGATATGACGATGAAAGTCTGTTTTCTGGAACGAGATTTGAGATGAGGTCTGCAAATGGCGAGGTATCTCTCGCACGAAACAGCAACCAGTGTTAGGATAGAGCAGGTGTAGAAAACCTCAATTAGGTAGCTCTGGATCTTGCAGCTTGCTTCACCAGCAAACCATCCGTTCAACATATACGCCACGGTGTCGAAAATGGAAACGATGGCAAACAGGAAGTCTGAGCAGGCCAGGTTGGCAAGGAATAAGTTCACAACGGTACGCATGAACTGGAATTTGTAGACCGCCAAAATGACGAGCAAGTTCCCGATGATCGCTGCTGAAACGACGACAGTGTAAAATATCAGGAAAAACACAGTGACCACTAATGACTGCTCCTCCACAGCCGCAACGGTGCTGTTGTTACTTGCTAATGAATCGTTGAATTCCATGATTGCTTTGCTGTGGAACGAAGAGCTCTGTTTTATCAAATCTCAAGGTTTATCAAGTTCCTTTAACGGTTCTTGATGTAGCTTCGCTCAATGCAGTCGTGTCCAGCCTGGGTGCACTATGAATAGATAATCAAACGATGTCAAGATTCTAAAGAAACAAATAAGAAAAATTTATAACATGCACATAAGAAACCAGTACGAACTTCTGCAGTCCAGTCATGATTTTGCAGAAAGCATGAATCTTTCTTACCAACGCACGTAAATTTTGTGAATTTTTTTTGCTAAATCAATGCCACAAGGTTGTGCGAATTTGTTGACTTGGCTTTACTATCCTCCTTTCTTCACCATGCAAAATGTGCTTCGTTTTATGGCTTTCATCAAGCATTAAATGCACAGAACTTCTAAGGCTATTCGGCGGCGACTTGAAAATACAATAAATAATTATGACTTCTTACTATAATTTCGAATTTGAGAATTTTGTCAGCTGTAGCAGCAACCATTTCGTAAAAGTATTGTAAGAATCAAGTGTTGTAAGAAACATTGACACAATATTGGTTAAACGCGGTCAATTGAAATAGGTTTTAATACAGTCACATTGAAAAACTCATTTAAAATCAGCAATGACACTGACTTTGCTTTTAAGAAGCCGATTCATAACGACCTTTTCAAAGTAGCACACCAATATCCTTTATAGTAACTAGAATATATAAAATATTGCAGATACTTTTTGGACAAAAGTGCTTGATTGTTTGAGTTCAGTTATATGAACAGCAAAAAATTAACGAATGGGAAATTACGATAAAGAGAGACGAGTTTTGATTTTTGTACATTTTTGTGCCAAAAAGAGCTTTTAAATGTAAGTGCTAAGATCTTACTACCCAAAATGAAAGTTCTGATCGCATGTTGTAAATAAGATTTCGAGATTTTTAGCGCCTTTTACATCCCAATGTTGCTGGAATAACAAGCACTGTATGAATCGTCTGGAGGTATAAAAACCTCCAGCTACGGGGGCAAGGCGGCAAGGTTCCAAGAAAGAGGACAAAACAATAGTAAAATAAAGGAAATTGCTAAATTTGGCGAGGGGAAGGGGGGCCACCGCCCCTGCTGCCCCCGGTGCAGGTGTCCCTGAGTGGAGAATAGTTCATCTTAAAACAACCACCATCAGCTGCAGCCCTACAAATTACGGTGTTTTTAAAACATTGATTCTTACCAGGTAACGGAAATTGGAGTGGCGAGGGCGGGCTGTGTCAACACCAAATCTCCCTTTGCAAAGAGCTAAAGTTTATTCGACAGAGCTGAATGGTGAAGAGATCTCAGACTTTATGTTACGTGGGCCACAAAAGCTCCCAATAACAAGATATAGAATTACTTAATTAATCCGACAAAAGCTTTCCAACTTTGGAAGTTTACTGTCAATACAGAGCGTAACTTATCGTTGTGATTTGCACTGTATGTCTGAAATGGAATATTTTTAATAACTATAAAACAACCAAAAAGTGAACATACCTTTATTTCATTTCAATCTTAATGATGACTGTTGTTCTCAAAGCAATGAATGGCTCTCCCAACTTTCCATGCTGTTATACCAATCATGTACCTGAGAACCATCAATCGGAATGGATTCGATGCACGAGAAAGTTCAGGGTTGACTCCCAAACAACGCTACGAATACTCAAACACACAAATCCTCGGTTATCGACACGTTTCTTTGTTTAGTTGGCAAGTGTATAGATGCGAAAAACTTAGAGATGCCCGTATCTCTGTGAATTAACTATCGACCTGCTTGCATCTACAGCCCACGTGCGTTTCGTTCCACGCACCGTTGTTATGTCCTGTTCTTGTTTAGAAGTTGCAGTGATGGAAAACAAGTTGACAGGATATTGCAGTAATGCTTGCGGTTGCCCGGTTATTGAACAGCCTTGTTGCACTTCTTATTTTCGTGGTGTAGGTAATTTGCCAATCTAAAAGATATTTAAACAATATATTATTGCAAAGTGAAAAACTCTACAGTTACAAAAACAGTTCACGCCCTGTTTCTATATCAGGCCGTTATGCATTCATTGCGTCATATATTACGACTGTCTCTGTATTAAAGAAGATTACAGACTAAAACGAATGAAATGTATAACATAAGAGGCGGGGGTTCGCCAATTCATGCATGATAAATTCACGTGATTCAAATCCCAGTGACCCGAGGGATATAAAATATGGTTATGAGGCGTAGCCGGAATCCAGTAAGAGGTTTCTTTTACGTACATTTAGTCTCTTATTTTTTGCTGTGATAATTTTCCATAAATATTTCATTGCTACATTTGTGACGATTTGAGATATACTGATTCTTATTTCCATTGTCTTTCAGCCCCTGTAAATAAAACTTAGAATGGAGCAACCGCAGCATGCAAAATAAGATGAAAAGAAAATGAAAAAGGTTAGATTAGAGAAGTGTTATGATCTAATTACTTCTTGCTACAAAACCTATACACAGTTAGCTATCTTTATCACATCCCGCAGGGCCTGGCAATTGAATAACATTAGATGAGCCCGCACGGGTTGGTTTCAGAATCTTGCACTTAGCAATGTGTTTACCATCTTTCAAAATGTTTTTATCACATAAAAAGAGTTGTATACTCGAGAGCTTTACCCCATTATAAATAGTTACCAAAAATAGAGATGTTTCAATTTCCTACTAGCGATACTACAGCATCGAAACTTCTTTAAAGCAGATATAAAATTTGCTTACATGAAATTACACAAGGGTGTCATAAATGAAGTCTTTTTAAACGGTTTTGTAATATAGAAAATATAAAATTATTAAGTGTACAAATTAAATAATCGGGGCAAAGCTGCATGCTAGTGAGAGGATGGGATCTTGTGTTGCCTAAATTGTCGAATAGACCAAGAAGGATTGTAATTAGCCCATCGTACCTTTAAGAAGGAGAAAAAAGTCAAAAAGACCTGCGGCGAGGTTTCTTGTGAGTCAGCTTGTGTGAGTCAGGTTATCTCGCACTGGGTACTGTTTTTAGTGCACCTACAAAGAATTGCTTTGATCAGAAAAAAGAGTCCTAAGTCCAAGGCAAATAAGGAAATACTAGTTTTTGGTATATTAAATATTAAGCCCGTAGATCTGGGCTAAGGTTACAATGAACCGGATTCCTGTTAAACCGGATACATAATGATTATACTGGTGTAATTTACTGGTTTTCAGTCGAAATACGATTCTACTACAGCTCCTATGATGCATTCCGCAACAGTGCATGCTATTTGAAAGGACGGTTACATTGCGATTCAAAATAGAGGGATGTGATGAAGAAACATGGTCGCAGGGACAATTAGCTATACTAACTGAGGTTATTTAAGCGTTCGTTTACATTAAATAAACATTTACATATACCATTCATTAAAAATTGACGTCTTACGTGTGGGAAATGCAAAATCAGTATTGGAAAGTAGACAAGTGACCCCCCTAATAGAAATGGACAGCGCAAAACAATGGACAGTAGACAAGCGACCCCCCTAATAGAAATAGACAGCGCAAAACAAGGGTGTTTTCATTGGTTGATTGCAAATGTACAGATAAACCTTCTTACGTCATAACTCAGAAATCTCTTATTGTTTGTAGAGAACAGTGTCAGGTCATGAACTGCTTGCAAGTAACAATAACATCCCAGCCAGTGGTTACAATATTCATCACACTTATCGAACGCAATAACATGCTTATTACACTTTTCTATGAGACTTAGGCCTTGTGGCTTACTTCGCAAATGGGCCTATACAAATTGGATTCTGTGCTTCTGGGCCGATAAGTAATACGATTTGTGGCCGTAAAGAACTACGCTTGGCAGCGCAAATGGTAATTTCAATGGAAATATTGAAGCGAAGGAGAAAATAATGGAAAGACTTTGATATAACCCTCTACCGTTTGTAATCTGCTAGCAAACAAAGGAACAAGCAAAAACAGAAACTACAGAGAAGTCACTCCGGGACTGCAGAAGGAGCTCTGGGGCGGTGCCCGCCACTGGGCTGTATGGGGGGGGGAGAGGGGTGGCGGGTAAACATGAAATTCTAGGCCACGCCCTTATCACTGTGAGAAAACTTACCATTAGCAACAGAGAAAGCCAATCTCGCCAATAGGAAACGCCTATGACTAACTTTTACTGTTTCAATTTTGCTTACGATTAGACTGTTTCATAGAATCGCAATACAAAGAATACGTTGCCAAAATATTACCTCTCCCTCAAAATTTTCTCATATAGTTTAGTCATTGAAATTAGACGAAATACAAAATCGATCCTTTTGAGAACTGTAGAAAGGGGAGGGATGAGCCCCAACCACCGAGCCCCTCCCATCCCAGTTTCCGGATGCGCCGGTCACTGAGCGTCCTGACCAGAAACCCTGAAGTATTTTCTCATCTATTCTTTATCGTTATTTCTTTGCAAGTTCTGATCACGTGGACTTTACAGTAGCGATAAAGTTCTTGATGCGGATAGAAAAGAAGCTGCATAGGTGCAGAGACGATTAAATCAAGAAATGGAAGAAGGCAAAATAAGCAGAGAACGATATGAGCATAGGTTGTACTTCACCCTCAACCACACAGGTTGTTTATCCACCAAAACAAAAGGCACAATTATAACAAAGAATCGTTCCAGACGTACAATTACCTAAAGCGTTTTTATCAAATACACTGAAATAATCATATGGGAATTTCGCCACGAGGTGAATTTAATAAATATGGTATTTTAACTTACCGCAGCCCGGTGGAGCAAAAAACCTGAAGTTAGAACAAATAGGTGTAGGATAACATGCAACCAGAAAAGTTCATCTCTCAAACATAAAAACAGAGGACAACCTTCTCAAGAGCATTAAATTATTCTACGAGAAAGGGACGTCGTCATATGATATTTTCTTATCATTTTTTGTAAACAGGAAATTTTGCATTACCATCTGGCAACCAGCCTAACCAGAGATTTTTCAAAGTTTAAACTTTAAAAGTAAAAGGCGAAGGCCACTGATCATTTTCAGTCTCGGGAACATTCTGGCAAATGAACGGTAGACACACCTCCGGAAGCATGGAAAATGGCAGGTTAGAAATATTTCGACTTTCGAACTTTTCAGATCTGATGATACCATCTGAAACGAGGGGCAAATCACTCTAAGAAAATTAAAAAATTAAACAAACCTTGGTGTAGTTTGATGTAGATTATTTTCCATACCTAGAACCAAACGACGTGGGATTTATACGAGCAACGCGCGGCGTTCGACCTGATTCAAAGACATACCAGTGGAGCCTGCCAGTCCTGAAAATGAACACTAGAAAAAGGGGAAAATACATAATTATTTGGGTCGGGTGGGCGTATAAATCCCACGTCGTTTGGTTCTAGGTATGGAAAATAATCTACATCAAACTACACCAAGGTTTGTTTAATTTTTTAATTATTTTCCATAACTAGAACCCAAACTCCTTTCGGTATTTATACGAGACTTCAAAGAGACTGGCAATGTGTTGATCAAGAAGACTTGAACTGAGAAATGATCGATTGTACGCACACAAATAATCAATATTAACAATCAAAATTGGCTAAAATGCTACTACCAAAGTTACTTTCATGAATTGTCTTATTATAAAAACGTCCAAAAGTACTCGAATTCGACCATCCTGCAGCTTTGTTTATAGCTGTTAGCGATAGGCCAATACTTCGTGCCTTGGATGTTGATGCAGCCCTAGTAGAGTGAGAGGTAAATACATTAATATCAATTCCTGCCAATTGCAAAGTGGTTCTCACCCAACGTGAAATGGTCGAGGTGCAAACAGATTGATGAGGAGATTTATAACTCACAAACAATTTCACTCTCGGACCACGTAGAGAGAATGATCTAAACAAGTACTGCTGTGTATTAAATACAGGACAAATAGCCTTGCTATCAGGGAATGCACGGAAATCAAGAGGTGACTGATGAAAACCAGGTCTAGTTGTTTTGAGAACTTGATCAATATAACAAACAACTCTGTCATCAGAAACATCCATAAGTCTGATGTCAATAGCAGCAAATGTTTGGTCTCTCTGTCCTGATAGAAGACAAAACAATGTTACAAGACGAAAGGTAAGCATTTTAAATGGAATAGCATCTGCATCACCTAGGCCCTTTAGATACTGTAACACAACATCAACATCATAAGTGTTAACATGCTTAGGAATACTCGGCCGTATGTTAAACATCCCTCGCAGTAATCTCTTAACGAGTGGATTGTTACCAAATGACGAACTTGTATCTGGTGTCATAATATTGGATAATGCTGAACGAGCAGTGTTCATAGCAGAGTAGCCCAAATTATGTTTGTTAAATAGTTCTGTTAGGAAGTTAATTCCATGATTAATAGAATAATGTGTGGGACATATGTCCACTCTTTGACAGTAAACAAACCATCTGTCTAAATAGGTAGAATATTGTTTTGAAGTACCAGATGACCAAGATGAATCAATTATATATTTGGCTTCAGATGATATACCTATTGGTAATCTTTTGTTCCAGATATCATGCCAGCTAGCAGTTGCAGAGACTTCTGTAGTGGGTGCACAGCTTGTGGACGGTTTGGCAGTAACATTAGATGCTTGCTGGAAGGAATAACAATTCGTTCAGAAATCAACATTCTATTGTACAGAGAATACCAGGGACTATATGGCCAATTAGGAACAATTAGAAGACCAGTTGCATTGTCAGAACAAATCTTTTGTAAAACATTAGGAATAATTGCAAATGGTGGAAAGGCATAAAATTTAATGGTTGACCAGCTAAATGTAAACGAATCAATTGCTGAAGCCTCTGGATCTGGCCAAAACGATGCAAAAGGCTTAAATTGGCAATTGATTCTAGAGGCAAATAAATCAATGTCTAAGGTAACATTTAATTTTTTGATTACAAATTTAAACACAGATGGATTTAACTGCCATTCTGTTCGAAGCTCATAGTTTCTAGATTCAGCATCAGCTAAATAGTTCTGAACTCCTGGGATGAAGGACACAGATATGCAGTTTTGATTCTGGATAGCCCAATTCCAAATTTGCTTCACTTCTTCATTACAAGCCAAAGAACGACAGGATCCCATATTTTTAATGCTGTGTACTGCATTCATATTATCAGTCAAAATTTTAACATGTGTATTCCTTTGGTCAATCAAAGAAGTTAGCCCATACAAAATAGCCTTTAGCTCAAGCACATTAATATGGAGTTGTTGCTCATGGAGATTCCAAACCCCTCTTGTCCTTGTACTGCCTAAGACAGCTCCCCAACCAGTAGATGAGGCATCAGTAGCAATAACCATTTCAGGATTAGAGATTGCCATGTCATTAAATGAGCTTTCAACATTATCAATCCACCATCTTAAGTCATCATAGGCTGTTTTAGACAGTGACATTGCATGGTCAAAATTGCCCTTAGAAATAGCTAGTGCCTGAATTTTGTCATTTTCTAATGATCTATAGTGTAAAGGCCCAAATTTAACAGCAGGGAATGTGCTCACAATTAAGCCTATCACTGATGCAACATCTCTTATTGATAGGTTATTAGACATACACAATTTGGAACATTTATCTTTAATTTTCAATACTTTGGTTGATGGGAGGGTGACATTCATTGTTTCTGAATTGATAGTAAATCCTAGATAGGTAACACACTTAGAAGGAATAAAATTAGATTTTTTAGGATGAATAACAAAACCTAAAAAATCCAATAATTTGATTGTTTCAACAGTAGCTTTAATACAAGCATCATATGATTCATCAATTATTATGATATCATCAATATATGCTGAGACAATGAAACCTTGCTTTCTCAAGAACGCTAAAGCAGGTTTTAATAATTTTGTAAACTTCCTTGGACCAGAACATAATCCATTTGGTAACGCTAAGAACTTAAACAGTTTGTCTTGATACTTGAACTTCAGATACTTTTGACAGGATTCAGATATGGCTACTGAATAATAAGCATCCTTTATATCTACAGTACACATAAAACAATTTTGTCTAACTAATTTGATAACCTTGTCAAAGGTGTCCATCTTAAAATGCATATATGGCATAGACTCGTTCAATTTCCACAAATTAAGAATAAGTCTAAAAGAATCACCATCTTTTGGGACAAGAAAAATTGGGGAGATAAATTCATCTCCTTCATGATCACATTCTGTTATAACATGTTTATCCTGTAATGTTTTAATCTCTGCTAGAATAAACTCATTTTCTTCAGCTGAAAATGGCACAGCATAATTTCTCTCAAAATTGAGAGGCAATGAGAATTCAAGCTGTAAACCAGCTACAGTTTGTAAAGTTTCAAAGTCACTAGTGACAGTATACCAACGTTCCAGATGATTTTTAAGTGCACCTGCTCTAAATATGTCAATCTTGTACAAAAGATATTTTGTCAGTTTAGGGAGAAATGAAATGAAATTATTTACATTTATCCCTTGTAGGGCTTCTGCTTCCGCCGATATGGACGAGACTTCTGGCCTTTCTCTAAAAAAGACTGCTGAGTAGGGCCATTATAAAAAGAGTGCTGTGTTCGCCTATTAAACACTGGTATCTGCCTATCATGTTGTCTTCATCTTGTCTTACCTAGTAGACTGAGCAATCGATGGAGAGCAGCAGAGGCAGACGTTTAGACTCCCTTTCTTGCTCAGCGTTTCTTCAATTTTCTCTCCAAACAGATTTTGAGACTTCAGTATAGCGTCACATGTCCTGTACATCGCCTTGTTAAGTATGCTTATATCTAAGCCTTCGTAAATTTGAATATTGACACTGCATTAGAAAGAAACAATAGTGCATCAAAGGCTTTCAAAACAATAGCCTTCTGTTTCAATACTATTATCTTTTCTGCAAGAAAAGTAATCATCAGCCAAAAGTTTTTGAATTATATGTGGGAGGATGGAGCAACACGAAGGATTGAACATCATTTACTGAATGTACCTCTTCCCGTGTAGCCCCAAAAAACAAGATCCGTTAAAAGGAACGCAGGTTCTGAGCAAAGGTTGTTATTGTTGTTGTGTTGTGTGTTGGCATAGGAACAGAAAACTTTCGCAAGGGTAAGTAGACCGTATTTGTACTACACTTATGATTCCGCTGATGCTATACTCTGCGCGTGTCACAACTTAGCGTCTACATGTGTGGTAATCTCACAAGCGGTCCTCATGTGCGTGGCTTGCGATCTTTCTCCTGACAGTAATGTCCACAATCGTATTCCAAGAATGAGTGTGTCAGCTTGATCCATTGTCAGTACCAGCATGCATACCTCTCTGCCAACGCGTCTGTGTTCCCATGCTTCTAAATAACCGAACCTCGACCTTCTTCCAATTTGATCCATTCACACCCTCTGGCTCGAAGGGCCTAGATTTCTTGTCTCTTGCCATTCATCAAGACTTGCAGGAAATACCATTCTGTTACTGTGGAAGGCACATTGGAAACAACACGCAATAGCCACTCGCTGTTTGATCGCTCTGTTATTAGACGAACATCATTGATATACCCAATCACTGATTTTCCGTGTGTGTGTATCTTGGAAGAATCTAACATGGTCGCCCTCACGGCGCCGCATAATGTTTCTTGGTACAGCAGAATTCTTTTCCCCGTATTCGTCTCTTTCTACAACACTGATTCTACAGTTGTGTGTCTCCCCCCGCACATCATCTATACCTACATCATCATTATCTTCTCACTTTCTAGAGCTTATCACCGTGAATGAGTCATTAAGTGTACTGTCTGGTACGGTCTACACGTGCGGAAGAGACTCCGACTCTTTTAGTCCACTGCCATATTATTTATGAAAATTAACAACTCTTCTAAAAGTCCCAGTAATTCGTTAAAATCTCTATCGTACATTCAATTAAATCTAACGACGAATGCGTATGAAGAAAACCTGGTTGTCGGAAGAACACCCAGGATCGACTTCGACTCCTGAACCTGCACGTGGGTCAGGTCAGTGTCGAAGGTCCAGATAGCATACAAATTATCTTGGTTATCATAACTAAAAAACAAATTGTAAACTAGTGTAAATATCCACGTTAGATTAGCTTGAAAAAAAAGGAATACGATAAATCAAAACGGAGAAAGATTAAATACCGACTTGTTCAACACGTGGCTCCACTGCTTCTTATCAGCTCGAAACACCAACAGGTTGAAGGTCAACGCCGCGCGTTGCTCGTTATAAATACCGAAAGAGTTTAGGTTTTTATGAGAAATAATCTTGAGAACCCAACGACACCAACTGGTTTACGTCCTGTGATTTATGCAAGTTGTAATTCAATGCTTCTTGAATTTGTGTGTTTATTCGGTATTCTCATAACTATCAGCATTTAAAGACTCTTCAAATCCCACAAATATCACCAGAATAAAACCATCTCTTCTTGGAGCCTTCTTACGGCTTGAGCGTTTAGATCTTGCAAGTCCTCAGCATCTGGACTGGACTTTCGGCATTTCAATTGTTTTCATTATCTGTTTCAAGGTCTGCAACTCTTTCATCATCCTCAGTTTAGTTTTTTTTTTTTTTTTTTTTTTTTTTTTTATATCCAGATAAAGTTACAATACAAATTACATTCTACATTACTTGCTAATTACTTACGATACTACAGTACGATACCTGGAGACATGGACAATGCCAACCCCATGCCATTCATGCAACTTAGAGAAACAAATACGAACGCTATCACTTACACTTAATCAATGTTACAAAAAAAGGAAAAGAATTTATTAATATAGAAGATTACAGTACAAGATAATACGTTTTGAAAAACTGAAAAAAGCAAATAAGTGGGAGACACAAGACTAAGGGATATTTGATGAACTGATTTATGATCATTCAAAGCGTCCGTTCTTAAATATACAGATAGTAGATTCCAAAATAAATTTATTTCTTCAAATGCAATTTTTTGTCGCACGTACAAAAAGAATCTGTAAAGGATAGGATTAGGAACGTTGGTAAATTCAAAAGAGTGCAAGTACTGGAATGACACAAGCGAGAATCATGTCTGTTGTTTCAAAAGAATGGCATAACAATATGAAGTGCTCCGTATCCTCAAGCCATCGTCTTGATCGACACATCGGTTGATTGTGTCACTAAAATATGACTGAATTTGTGGAAATTAGTTTTGCTCAAACCCCCTAAGTTGAGTTAATAAAGAAAGCCCTTCGTGGGTCATGAGATACCGAAAACAGAGTTAGTAAAGTGGTAATGTATTGACAGCAATCATATTTGAATTATATCAATGGAAGGCGATTCTTCTGTATTTTAAGGTCAAGCTGATTCCATTCATGTAAGCGTGTGGGGGAAAAAGCGACTTATATGTTTTTCACGTGCTCCATGACTCTATTGTATCCACTACGGGTGATTTTTACGAAAGCGAATGATAGGAGTAAGTCAGGCGGGAAGAGGATTTGCTTGAATTTCACCAGGGAAGCAGAGGCGGTAAGGATGGAAGCAGGAGAAGCGCCGACTCCAGGTCGCAGGAACGATGTGGGCGAGGGCCTTCACATTTCCGCGTAAGACGTCGGATAGCTGCATGCGGAAAGTGACACACCAATGCTGGCACAGCCCCTACTCACACTTGTCGAAGTGTGTGTGTGTTATCGGGTGTTACCCGCAGGCCGAGTTGTGCGGCCCAGTCGCGATATAGTTGTGTTCTCACTGTTAGATGGGTGAGAACGGACTTTTTCTTTCCCCCCAAGGAAGGTGGGGGTATCACAGCACCATTAATCGAAAGAGCGGACATAAAGTTGTATTAAAGCATATGCAATGTGCGCGAGGAAGAGTATGGGGAAAGAAAACCAACAGTGCCATAGGCGTGGTGCTTGAGTTGCAATAAGCTTGCCATGTGTAGGACTGAAGAAAAAGCCGAGAGGCGGTGGAAGCCCAAAGGCGGAGGCGCGGCCACGGTCATTACTGTCGAATAGGATGAAAAAATAAGTCGGGAGGAACATGTTGCTCGCGACGTTGCTGGGACAATAAAGTGTTCACTCGCCACTGGCTGGGCTGCAGCCTGTACGTAAGAAATATCAGGAGCTAGGATTATAACGCCTTCGCGTATGCACCGTTCTGGCGCACCGTTTAGCTAGCAGCGCTTCATGGGGTGCCCAGTGAGCTGATCTAGTATCTGATGTCTCTCTAGAGTGTTCAGGGCGAGACCAGTGGTCAATTCAGCGGCCACTTGTTGGAGGATCGGTGAACAAGGGCCTAAATGAGAGAGGATCTAGCTTAGCAAACAACCACTTGTGATACCAGGACATTGATAGGTGCCTCAGTGTGCGAGCAACAAGCGGTCATTAAGAGAGGGAGATCGAAACAGAAACGCTTTGGGCCCGGAAAGGTGAGATGTGCCTGGACAGTGACACACGCAACTCAACCCTGCAGTATCTACATCATAAGAATCCAGTCGAATGCCCCCAAACATATAGAAGACACATGTGTGACGGGCGCATCAAAACGACGGCGTTTTGGTGTGCGAGCGTTATGACACCGAACAACCATTCCAGTAACTTGCATAACAGCGAGCTCACACGGGGTGTGTGCATGCAAGCGCAGAGCGTCCCATGGACACTGGCCATGTGAGTGGTTGCTGAGCCCCACCAGTAGACTTGCATCTCTATCTATATCATAGGATCTGTCAAATACGCAACGAATTGTTCACAAAATAGTGCATGTCGCACATTACGTCTTCGAAACAAGCGTCGCCTCCATGATATGTATCAAAAATGGTGTCCACGAAGTGTGGCATACCAATCCGTCCCTCTTTGTCCGTCTTTCCATTTCCCACTTTTGCCAGCATCTAGAACATTCTATATTACCCTCTTCATCAATCGTGTCGCTCGGTTTATGGCACATCGGTCCATTCTACCTATTTAAATTAACGAATTAGTGTCTATCGCCATTACAGGATACAACTCCTGTCATAGCTACCTCTTTACTCTCAGTGTCAATGCCGTTAATCGCTAACAGTTATTTGAATGGAAAAGTCTTTTCTTATTGGGTATATTTCTACAGTGTCTTCCACAAGGCTCAATCCTGACCTTTATGCTCTTCTAGAATAATATATCATATGATTTGACTGAGAACTAATGTAATAACTGTTAAATTATTTATCTTATATACTTCTCTCTTTACCATTGTAAAACGATCCATATAATTGCATGCCTGATACCATAACCATGACCTGCCGTTTCTTAAGACATGGGCATATAGATGGAGATGTCGTATCAACCCTCATCCTAAAGACAAGCAGAGAGTCCAAATTTCTCAAAAAGAGCAGAGCAAAATATTATCATCACCCAATTATTATATATCATCCAAGTAATGAAAGTGACGAGCAATAAAGCATCTTGGCCTATCACTCGACTCTAGATCTTCTTTTATCAGTTCACCAAAATGCCATGCATTGCAAATATCAATTGAGAATATAGAGTTCGTTGCATGCTTTCTTCAAAAATATCTTCCTTAGAAACCTTAGCATATGCTCTTTATCCTCTGATCATGTTTAGATATTTTTTCGACCTCATTTAGATTATGGTGATGTGATTTACCACCTTCCTTGCAAGGAAATCAGTTCAAATAGCCGCGGCAATATCCTGATGCAAAAACTCGAATCGGTACAATATTCTGCAGCATTAGCAGTAACAGGAACTTGGAAAGGTACCTCTCGTGAAAAGCTGTATCAAGAGTTAGGATGGGAATCCCTGTACTTGAGAAGATGGAGTAGACGACTCTTCATGATCTACAAGATCATTAACAATCTGATGCCAGATTAGCTAAGAAATCCTATTCCCCAGCTGATTCAATCATATTATGCTTTTCGTAATCAACCCGTTGTTGGACAAATTAGAGCAAGAACTGAAAAATATAAGTCAAGCTTTTTCCCAAACAGCTTACATGAATGGAATCAGCTTGACCCTGAAATCAGAGAATCGCCTTCCATTGATATATTCAAGAATAGATTGCTGTCAATCATTAGACCACTTTCTAACTCTGTTTTCGGTATCTATGACCCACGAGGGCTTTCTTTATTAACTCAACTTAGGGTAGGGTTGAGCAAACTAAATTTCCACAAATTCAGTCATAATTTTAGTGACACAATCAACCCGATGTGTCCGATCAACGATGGTCTTGAGGATACGGAGCACTTCATATTGTTATGCCATTCTTTTGAAAAACAAAGACATGACCTCCTCGCTTGTGTCATTCCAGTACTGCACTCTTTTGAATTTACCAACGTTCCTAATCCTATCCTTTTACAGATTCTTTTGTACGGCGACAAAAAATTGCCATTTGAAGTAAATAAATTTATTTTGGAATCTACTATTCTGTATATTTCAAGAACGGAACGCTTTGAATGATCATAAAATCAGTTTCATCAAATATCCCTTAGTCTTGTGTCTCACCCACTTATTTGCTTTTTTCAGTTTTTCAAAACGTATTATCTTGTACCTGTAATCTTCTATATATATATACTTCTTTTCCTTTTTTTGTAACATTGATTAAGTGTAAGTGTAGCGTTCGTATTTGTTTCTCTAGTTGCATGTAATGGCCATGGGGTTGGCATTGTCCATTGCTCTCCATGGTATCGTACCTGTAGTATCGTAAAGTAATTAGCAAGTAATGTAGAATGTAATTTGTATTGTAACATTTTATCTGGATATAAAAAAAAAAAAAAAAAAAAAAAAAAAAAAACTAAACTGAGGATGATGAAAGAGTTGCAGACCTTGAAACAGATAATGAAAACAATTGAAATGCCGAAAGTCCAGTCCAGATGCTGAGGACTTGCAAGATCCTAAACGCTCAAGCCGTACAAGAAAGCCTCCAGAAAGAGATGGTTTTATTACTGGTGATTTGTGGGAATTTGAAGAGTCTTTAAATGCTGATAGTTATGAGAATACCGAATAACCTACAACAATTCAAGAAGCATTGAATTCACTTGCAAATATAACTCCCACAGGGACGTAAACCAGTTGGATGTCGTTGGGTCTTCAAGATTATTTTCCATAACTAGAACCCAAACTCCTTTCGGTATTTATACGAGCAACGCGCGGCGTTCGACCTTCAACCTGTTGGTGTTTCGAGCTGATAAGAAGCCAGTGGAGCCACGTGTTTGAACAAGTCGGTATTTTACTTTTCTCGTTTTGAATTTATCGTATTCCATTTTTATTTTCAAGCTACATCTAACGTGGATATTTACACTAGTTACAATTTGTTTTTTAGTTATGGATAACCAAGATAATTTGTATGCTACTAGTGACCTTCGACCTCTGACCCCACACGTGCAAGGTTCAGGAGTCGAAGTCGATCCTGGGTGTTCTTCCGAAACACAACCAGGTTTTCTTCATACGCATTCGTCGTTAGATTTATTGAATGTACGAAGAGATTTAAACGAATTGACTGGACTTTTTAAAGAGTTCGTTAATTATAATATAGGCAGGGATAAAGAGCGGAGTTCTTCCTGCACAGCTGTAAGACCTGACCAGCATTCACCAACTCGTCGCAAGAGGTCTTATGATGAAATGTCTGTATGTCAGACCCATAATTCATTTGAGCACGATTCTGTGTCTCACACAAAATGTTATCCGGAAGCTTTTTCTTCCGTTGAAAATCAGGATGCTATATCATCCAAACGTTCAAAGCGAGTGGATATTGACTCGTTGTTTCATGTGCCTTCCACAGTAAATTCTGAGGCATCTGTCCCAGATCTTAATATGGAAGAAGAAGTCTTGGACTTTGTTGATAATGAGTTATCCGAGGCAGTTTTAGACAAGAAAGGCAAGGGTCTTTCCTCTGATAAGCTGGCCTCAAAAATTGAGGAACAATGGAAAAATCCCAGCAGAAAAGCAGTTGCTCAGGTTTTTAAGAGGCACAAGCACCCTCTTAACCTTGAGAGTATTTCTGTTCCAGCTATGCCAAAGTTGATAACGAAAATGCCTTCATTTAAGGATTCTGTTTTGGCTAGGGAGAGGAAATTATATGATGTTCATCATTCTGTTGCTAAATCCTCCCACATAATTTCAACTTTGGCTGATGATTTACTTCTTGCAGAAAAGAATCATAGCCTTATTGACACAAAGGCTATTGTTTTGAAAGCCTTTGATGCACTATCTGTTCTTTCTAATGCCAGTGTCAATATCTCAAATTTACGAAGGCTTAATATAAGACCTATACTTAACAAGGATGTACAGGGACTATGTGACCCTACTCGTGAAGTCTCAAACCATTTGTTTGGAGACGACATTGAAAAACGCCTGAAGCAAGAAAGGGAGTCTAAACGTCTTGCCTCTGCTGCTACTCAACCGATGCCTCAGTCTACTAGGTATAGACAACATGATAGGCAGATACCAGTGTTTAATAGGCGAACACAGCACTCTTTTTATAATGGCCCTACTCAGCAGTCTTTTTTAGAGAAAGGCCAGAAGTCTCGTCCATATCGGCGGAAGCAGAAGCCCTACAAGGGATAAATGTAAATAATTTCATTTCATTTCTCCCTAAACTGACAAAATATCTTTTGTACAAGATTGACACATTTAGAGCAGGTGCACTTAAAAATCATCTGGAACGTTGGTATACTGTCACTAGTGACTTTGAAACTTTACAAACTGTAGCTGGTTTACAGCTTGAATTCTCATTGCCTCTCAATTTTGAGAGAAATTATGCTGTGCCATTTTCAGCTGAAGAAAATGAGTTTATTCTAGCAGAGATTAAAACATTACAGGATAAACATGTTATAACAGAATGTGATCATGAAGGAGATGAATTTATCTCCCCAATTTTTCTTGTCCCAAAAGATGGTGATTCTTTTAGACTTATTCTTAATTTGCGGAAATTGAACGAGTCTATGCCATATATGCATTTTAAGATGGCACCTTTGACAAGGTTATCAAATTAGTTAGACAAAATTGTTTTATGTGTACTGTAGATATAAAGGATGCTTATTATTCAGTAGCCATATCTGAATCCTGTCAAAAGTATCTGAAGTTCAAGTATCAAGACAAACTGTTTAAGTTCTTAGCGTTACCAAATGGATTATGTTCTGGTCCAAGGAAGTTTACAAAATTATTAAAACCTGCTTTAGCGTTCTTGAGAAAGCAAGGTTTCATTGTCTCAGCATATATTGATGATATCATAATAATTGATGAATCATATGATGCTTGTATTAAAGCTACTGTTGAAACAATCAAATTATTGGATTTTTTAGGTTTTGTTATTCATCCTAAAAAATCTAATTTTATTCCTTCTAAGTGTGTTACCTATCTAGGATTTACTATCAATTCAGAAACAATGAATGTCACCCTCCCATCAACCAAAGTATTGAAAATTAAAGATAAATGTTCCAAATTGTGTATGTCTAATAACCTATCAATAAGAGATGTTGCATCAGTGATAGGCTTAATTGTGAGCACATTCCCTGCTGTTAAATTTGAAAATGACAAAATTCAGGCACTAGCTATTTCTAAGGGCAATTTTGACCATGCAATGTCACTGTCTAAAACAGCCTATGATGACTTAAGATGGTGGATTGATAATGTTGAAAGCTCATTTAATGACATGGCAATCTCTAATCCTGAAATGGTTATTGCTACTGATGCCTCATCTACTGGTTGGGGAGCTGTCTTAGGCAGTACAAGGACAAGAGGGGTTTGGAATCTCCATGAGCAACAACTCCATATTAATGTGCTTGAGCTAAAGGCTATTTTGTATGGGCTAACTTCTTTGATTGACCAAAGGAATACACATGTTAAAATTTTGACTGATAATATGAACAGTACACAGCATTAAAAATATGGGATCCTGTCGTTCTTTGGCTTGTAATGAAGAAGTGAAGCAAATTTGGAATTGGGCTATCCAGAATCAAAACTGCATATCTGTGTCCTTCATCCCAGGAGTTCAGAACTATTTAGCTGATGCTGAATCTAGAAACTATGAGCTTCAAACAGAATGGCAGTTAAATCCATCTGTGTTTAAATTTGTAATCAAAAAAATTAAATGTTACCTTAGACATTGATTTATTTGCCTCTAGAATCAATTGCCAATTTAAGCCTTTTGCATCGTTTTGGCCAGATCCAGAGGCTTCAGCAATTGATTCGTTTACATTTAGCTGGTCAACCATTAAATTTTATGCCTTTCCACCATTTGCAATTATTCCTAATGTTTTACAAAAGATTTGTTCTGACAATGCAACTGGTCTTCTAATTGTTCCTACATAACATAAGAACCCAAACTCCTTTCGTATTTATACGAGACTTCAAAGAGACTGGCAATGTGTTGATCAAGAAGACTTGAACTGAGAAATGATCGATAGTAGCACACAAATAATCAATATTAACAATCAAAATTGGCTAAAATGCTAGCTACCAAAGTTACTTTCATGAATTTGTCTTATTATAAAACGTCCAAAAGTAATCGAATTCGACCATCCTGCAGCTTTGTTTATAGCTGTAGCGATAGGCCAATACTTCGTGCCTTGGATGTTGATGCAGCCCTAGTAGAGTGAGAGGTAAATACATTAATATCAAATCCCTGCCAATTGCAAAGTGGTTCTCACCCAACGTGAAATGGTCGAGGTGCAAACAGATTGATGAGAGATTTATAACTCACAACAATTTCACTCTCGGACCACGTAGAGAGAATGATCTAAACAAGATACTGCTGTGTGTTAAATACAGGACAATAGCCTTGCTATCGGGAATGCACGGAAATCAAGAGGTGACTGATGAAAACCAGGTCTAGTTGTTTGAGAACTTGATCAATATAACAAACAACTCTTGCATCAAAACATCCATAAGTCTATGTCAATAGCAGCAAATGTTTGTCTCTCTGTCCTGATAGAAGACAAAACAATGTTACAAGACGAAGGTAAGCATTTTAAATGGAATAGCATCTGCATCACCTAGGCCCTTTAGATACTGTAACACAACATCAACATCATAAGTGTTAACATGTCTAGGAATACTCGGCCGTATGTTAACACTCCTCG
The DNA here is from genome assembly GCF_013076305.1 of Rhopilema esculentum. The sequence goes on from NW_027019597.1 coordinate 9,108,424, forward strand.
CAGTAATCTCTTAACGAGTGGATTGTTACAAATGACGAACTTGTATCTGGTGTCATAATATTGGATAATGCTGAACGAGCAGTTTCATAGCAGAGTAGCCCAAATTATGTTTGTTAAATAGTTCTGTTAGGAAGTTAATTCATGATTAATAGAATAATGTGTGGGACATATGCCCACTCTTGACAGTAAACAAACCATCTGTCTAAATAGGAAGAATATTGTTTTGAAGTACCAGATGACCAAGATGAATCAATTATATATTTGGCTTCAGATGATATACCTATTGGTAATCTTTTGTCCAGATATCATGCCAGCTAGCAGTTGCAGAGACTTCTGTAGTGGGTGCACAGCTTGTGGACGGTTTGGCAGTAACATTAGATGCTTGCTGGAAGAATAACAATCGTTCAGAAATCAACATTCTATTGTACAGAGAATACCAGGGA
>NW_027019597.1:9114273-9133079 GCF_013076305.1 Rhopilema esculentum
ATCTTTTGTTCCAGATATCATGCCAGCTAGCAGTTGCAGAGACTTCTGGAGTGGGTGCACAGCTTGTGGACGGTTTGGCAGTAACATTAGATGCTTGCTGGAAGGAATAACAATTCGTTCAGAAATCAACATTCTATTGTACAGAGAATACCAGGGACTATATGGCCAATTAGGAACAATTAGAAGACCAGTTGCATTGTCAGAACAAATCTTTTGTAAAACATTAGGAATAATTGCAAATGGTGGAAAGGCATAAAATTTAATGGTTGACCAGCTAAATGTAAACGAATCAATTGCTGAAGCCTCTGGATCTGGCCAAAACGATGCAAAAGGCTTAAATTGGCAATTGATTCTAGAGGCAAATAAATCAATGTCTAAGGTAACATTTAATTTTTTGATTACAAATTTAAACACAGATGGATTTAACTGCCATTCTGTTCGAAGCTCATAGTTTCTAGATTCAGCATCAGCTAAATAGTTCTGAACTCCTGGGATGAAGGACACAGATATGCAGTTTTGATTCTGGATAGCCCAATTCCAAATTTGCTTCACTTCTTCATTACAAGCCAAAGAACGACAGGATCCCATATTTTTAATGCTGTGTACTGCATTCATATTATCAGTCAAAATTTTAACATGTGTATTCCTTTGGTCAATCAAAGAAGTTAGCCCATACAAAATAGCCTTTAGCTCAAGCACATTAATATGGAGTTGTTGCTCATGGAGATTCCAAACCCCTCTTGTCCTTGTACTGCCTAAGACAGCTCCCCAACCAGTAGATGAGGCATCAGTAGCAATAACCATTTCAGGATTAGAGATTGCCATGTCATTAAATGAGCTTTCAACATTATCAATCCACCATCTTAAGTCATCATAGGCTGTTTTAGACAGTGACATTGCATGGTCAAAATTGCCCTTAGAAATAGCTAGTGCCTGAATTTTGTCATTTTCTAATGATCTATAGTGTAAAGGCCCAAATTTAACAGCAGGGAATGTGCTCACAATTAAGCCTATCACTGATGCAACATCTCTTATTGATAGGTTATTAGACATACACAATTTGGAACATTTATCTTTAATTTTCAATACTTTGGTTGATGGGAGGGTGACATTCATTGTTTCTGAATTGATAGTAAATCCTAGATAGGTAACACACTTAGAAGGAATAAAATTAGATTTTTTAGGATGAATAACAAAACCTAAAAAATCCAATAATTTGATTGTTTCAACAGTAGCTTTAATACAAGCATCATATGATTCATCAATTATTATGATATCATCAATATATGCTGAGACAATGAAACCTTGCTTTCTCAAGAACGCTAAAGCAGGTTTTAATAATTTTGTAAACTTCCTTGGACCAGAACATAATCCATTTGGTAACGCTAAGAACTTAAACAGTTTGTCTTGATACTTGAACTTCAGATACTTTTGACAGGATTCAGATATGGCTACTGAATAATAAGCATCCTTTATATCTACAGTACACATAAAACAATTTTGTCTAACTAATTTGATAACCTTGTCAAAGGTGTCCATCTTAAAATGCATATATGGCATAGACTCGTTCAATTTCCGCAAATTAAGAATAAGTCTAAAAGAATCACCATCTTTTGGGACAAGAAAAATTGGGGAGATAAATTCATCTCCTTCATGATCACATTCTGTTATAACATGTTTATCCTGTAATATTTTAATCTCTGCTAGAATAAACTCATTTTCTTCAGCTGAAAATGGCACAGCATAATTTCTCTCAAAATTGAGAGGCAATGAGAATTCAAGCTGTAAACCAGCTACAGTTTGTAAAGTTTCAAAGTCACTAGTGACAGTATACCAACGTTCCAGATGATTTTTAAGTGCACCTGCTCTAAATGTGTCAATCTTGTACAAAAGATATTTTGTCAGTTTAGGGAGAAATGAAATGAAATTATTTACATTTATCCCTTGTAGGGCTTCTGCTTCCGCCGATATGGACGAGACTTCTGGCCTTTCTCTAAAAAAGACTGCTGAGTAGGGCCATTATAAAAAGAGTGCTGTGTTCGCCTATTAAACACTGGTATCTGCCTATCATGTTGTCTATACCTAGTAGACTGAGGCATCGGTTGAGTAGCAGCAGAGGCAAGACGTTTAGACTCCCTTTCTTGCTTCAGGCGTTTTTCAATGTCGTCTCCAAACAAATGGTTTGAGACTTCACGAGTAGGGTCACATAGTCCCTGTACATCCTTGTTAAGTATAGGTCTTATATTAAGCCTTCGTAAATTTGAGATATTGACACTGGCATTAGAAAGAACAGATAGTGCATCAAAGGCTTTCAAAACAATAGCCTTTGTGTCAATAAGGCTATGATTCTTTTCTGCAAGAAGTAAATCATCAGCCAAAGTTGAAATTATGTGGGAGGATTTAGCAACAGAATGATGAACATCATATAATTTCCTCTCCCTAGCCAAAACAGAATCCTTAAATGAAGGCATTTTCGTTATCAACTTTGGCATAGCTGGAACAGAAATACTCTCAAGGTTAAGAGGGTGCTTGTGCCTCTTAAAAACCTGAGCAACTGCTTTTCTGCTGGGATTTTTCCATTGTTCCTCAATTTTTGAGGCCAGCTTATCAGAGGAAAGACCCTTGCCTTTCTTGTCTAAAACTGCCTCGGATAACTCATTATCAACAAAGTCCAAGACTTCTTCTTCCATATTAAGATCTGGGACAGATGCCTCAGAATTTACTGTGGAAGGCACATGAAACAACGAGTCAATATCCACTCGCTTTGAACGTTTGGATGATATAGCATCCTGATTTTCAACGGAAGAAAAAGCTTCCGGATAACATTTTGTGTGAGACACAGAATCGTGCTCAAATGAATTATGGGTCTGACATACAGACATTTCATCATAAGACCTCTTGCGACGAGTTGGTGAATGCTGGTCAGGTCTTACAGCTGTGCAGGAAGAACTCCGCTCTTTATCCCTGCCTATATTATGATTAACGAACTCTTTAAAAAGTCCAGTCAATTCGTTTAAATCTCTTCGTACATTCAATAAATCTAACGACGAATGCGTATGAAGAAAACCTGGTTGTGTTTCGGAAGAACACCCAGGATCGACTTCGACTCCTGAACCTTGCACGTGTGGGGTCAGAGGTCGAAGGTCACTAGTAGCATACAAATTATCTTGGTTATCCATAACTAAAAAACAAATTGTAACTAGTATAAATATCCACGTTAGATGTAGCTTGAAAATAAAAATGGAATACGATAAATTCAAAACGAGAAAAGTAAAATACCGACTTGTTCAAACACGTGGCTCCACTGGCTTCTTATCAGCTCGAAACACCAACAGGTTGAAGGTCGAACGCCGCGCGTTGCTCGTATAAATACCGAAAGGAGTTTGGGTTCTAGTTATGGAAAATAATCTCGTACACTTTTTGCGAAAATCCTATTGTTTTATCTGAAAATCCCCAGAAATCCTTTTGTTTAGGCAAAATCTCGTATGCTGTTTGCAAGAGTGAATCGCCCCTCGACCTGAAAAAGCTTGCAAAACTGAGCAAAAGTTAGCAAATCATGGAATTAAAAAAATAATCTATCACATAACTAGCAGACTGAATCAACGAGGAAGTTATGAATTGATAAACACAAAGCTTTAGCAATGTTCTTAGTGACTGCCCATGAAGAGGCCGCATGAAACGTAGCGGCGATGAATGTCCCACGACACGTGAGATACACACAGCAATAGCAATAAAACAGTCTAGAAAATATAAGCTTTATAAAACAGGAAAGAAGAACTCACGGAAATCTCGCTTTTCTACTAAAACAGAAGGCCTTTCGCGCCGTCACTCGTTCTGCCACCGGCAGCTAATACCACAGTTTAAACGCAGACTCACCAAACACAACATCGACCTTCCTTCCACATGCACAGGTAGTCGACCTAGCACCAGAACTGATTGCTCAACAAAACTTTAGAGTGACTGTATAAAACTACAAATGTTAAACAAAAATAAGAAACGACCAGCCAATGATTAAATTCATTAATTAAGATACATTGTCTAGGATTATCTTTTATCTGTTGCGGTAAAACAGACTAAAAATAGACAGAGCTTTTCAGGGCCCTTAGCGTGTGCCGAGCAGCAAATAGCACAAATATGTGGGTAACAAGAGATACCTTATCTACTTTATCTCAAGGCATTAATACGTCTTATTTTGAGCGCGATCAAAATAAGAGGCTTGAACATCAGTGTCATCCACTTCTCAGTCCAGTTCCTAATAAGAGCCCCTGAGGTCATTCAGAGCGCGGATGGGACAACAATAATTCTTAAAAGGGCGTTCCCAGGGGTTGCGGCCTGACTTTGGAGTTAGAAAGAGGGTGGTCTTCACAATTAAACAGAGGTCCTGTACACCAGCTGGTCTAATATTGAGACCAGGAAAAGTCTCCCGACGTGTTCTTTTAAGCATACCAACAATCTCTTCGTATAATTAAGATTCGAGATTTAAAAAAACACAACAAATAGTTGGTTCACAGTTGTGATGATTTCAACACAGACCAAGAAATGAAACAGACAGTAAACAGGAATGAGCCTGTCTGGAAAATCAGGTCAACAAACCACTTGAGAAGACGGTCTCTGTATCTGAGAAAACCTTCACAAAAACACCAGGGCTTGTTTGGAACTTAGTAACTATTTGGTTTGGCCGGAAGTGTTTACAGCCTCGTTTATGGTGATTGTAAGATGGGCTAAATATTTTGATCTAGATGAATTGGAAGTCAAAATAAAAGTATCGTCTATCATTAAACGTTGTGAATATACTAAAAATGCCAAAACAATGCCTGTAGACAAATTTCTGGTGTCTAGTCAGACCTGGCAATAGCTGAATATAGAAATTACCACCGAGAAAATAAATGGTTGAAATTACACGGAAAATGTTAATAAAAATGTTTAAAATTATGTCACTTGGAATTGTATCCAACTACATCAAAATTATCAGTTATCAACTTCTAAGAAAAATTTTGGTTATCAACTTCTAAGCAAAGCATAACATTTCCAAACATATAATAAAAACTTGATATCATGTAATATTTTCACCTATTATCCTTTTAGACCACGTCACCAAAATACGAAATCAAGACATAATTTTCTCACTCTCGCTTTAGATGCAAATGAAACATACCAAATTATCTCAAATGATTGCCTTAAAATGCAATGTCATCTCAGCTTCACAGTAACTTCAACATCGGAACTCTTCTTGACAATCTTAGCCAGACGCATTAGATACCAGTCAGATTTGAAGTAACGAGGAAAGTAGGTCTAAAATAACCAAACCGTGTAATTAACATTGGAACTGGTGTCAAGTTATGCGACGTCACAGACTGAATCACTTGGTAACGGGCTATGCTCGAAACGTCGTTACTCATTTCATCATTTTTTTATTCCTGGTACAATTCGCGTACATTCATCGTTATTATATATCTATTTAATGTATCTAACGAAATCTAGTATATTTATTGGATCACTTGACATCAATAACCTACGCAAGGCGTGCAAATCTGCATACGATTGAATGGATGAGACGTGAAATATGAATAGCCCTTTGACTCAAAGACCAGCCAGACGTTGAACTGAAAAGCACATGCGAAGAGACTCAAATTTCAAAAACCGGCAAGTACGTGAGCGGAATGTCTAACGGAAAAACCAATTTCGTTGTGGCTGTCGCCATCATGCTGTCGCCTTGGACACCGATATCATGTTTGTCCCAAAAAGAACAGGGATATCGAAAAAGTCGCCGTTGTTGGCAAGCACCTTTGATATCAATGATATGAAAAAGCACGTTGGGCCTTAATCAGATTTTATAGTTAACCATCATAGGACTTTCTCAAGCTTAAAGTGGATTAGAAAATGACCGACCTTTTCGCCAGGAAGTTTCAGATTTAGATCCTCGCCCTCGCAGTACAGATTGGTACAAATACCTGGCTTTTGGGAAACAATATACGCTAGCAGGCTTTAAGATCTTTAAGTCATGTAATATCTGGTGAAATCTGTTCATCTATCCATCATCACAAAAAACTTCTGCGGGCGAAAAGAGCGAAAAGAGAATATCGTTTCAACTCAAGGGCGAATTGAGAGGCACGAGAAAGAGGGGGAAACTTCAAAGAATCAGACATAGGAAAAGTAGAAGAATGTAGCGTCGAGATAAACTAAAACAGGCAAGATTTTGCAACGTTCAGCCATGAATAAGGCTAAGCAGGACATGTCATAGCAAAGATCTCCCCAAGCAAGCATTATAACGCGCAAAAAAGGTCAATCTAGGATAAGCAAAACTACAAAGAATTTCAAGTGTCAAGTAATTTCGCTCCTGGCACAAGTGGGCATTTAATATATGTAGGCGAACAAAACAGTACTGGTGGTGCCAAACTTTTAGCGTCTACAATTCTTAGCCCAAATTTGTTCATCGGACAAAATCATTTCTTTGAAATGAAAGCCGCCATACTTGAAACAATTGCAGCGGAATTAGGATCGATTTCTGTCTACGTTAAAACATAAAATGAACCATCTATGCGGTGGGCAAAATACGACTAATTTCAATTCCACTGAACTCACCCGAGAACCCAACTGGAGAACGTATTATTGAATCTAGCTTTGATGCAGTTACCCTTTGTATAGTAACTCCAAACCTTTCAAAGTTCATTTCTACCGAGCATTAAAAATGTTTTAAATTGCCAGAGAAGATAATCTATTGAATAATTGCGTTTCAATGAGACTTACCAAACAGTTTCCCAACAGCCAATAATTATACACTCTCCCATTCAGCAAGACGTAGTCCAAACATTAAATAACATAATCATAGGTTGCGAATATAAACAAGACAATCCAGCATCCAGCCAGCAATATCGACAAAAGAAACTGAGACGTTACAGTGGATATCCTGTGAGACCAAGAACACTTCCAAAGCTCATTAGAAGCAACAAGAAATGGCCGCTCCCCTTCTCCCAGCACGTCTATTTGCAAGCTGGATCTCAAGGATGCTGCTCCTGCAAGTTCGCAAATCCAATCTTTGTGGAAATGTTTTCTCAGCTGTTAAAATATTGCCAAGTTCGACGCATTAATGCTGAATGTTTCTAGAATGCAGAAGTAAAATGATTTATTAAACAAAGTAAGCGACAATTATGATGTAATTGGATGTGATTAAGCGAGATCTTGGTTGGGAGGAACCTTTTTAATTAAACACAAAATCTCATTGAATTAGTCAAAATATTCGATTTGGATAAACTTATCTTGTTTTGATATTGTTATTCTTCGTGGTTCTGGCATTTTGGTACTCAGTATGATGAATGGAAAAGCTTCATAAAATATTAATTTTTGATTAATGTAAATCGCTTCAGCGTTTTTTCCAACAATTGTGTATAGCTTACTACTATAAGCACTTAAGAAATTCGATCAATTAGACCGCTTGAACCTTCTTTAACTCTGGAGATAATAATTTTCTTACATGATTTTTCTTGTAAATTCCAACTTTCGAAATTTATAACTTTCGATAATTCGAAAAACAATTGACTGGGTATGTGCCTAAGGAAAGTTTAGATGAACCTGAACTGCCAGAACTGTCCAACTCAAATATAAAATAAGGTGCATGGTCTTTCGTCAAGATTCAATTATGAACCTAAAAAAATTTTGCACAGCGTATTGAAAATAGGCAAAATAATCGAGCCTATTAATGTAGCCAAATTGATATTACATATTTACATATGTGATACCTTGCTCTAAAACTCGAACGAGGTTTCTACTTAAGTCTGGTCAGAACGATTCACTCTTGCAAATAGCGTACTAGATTTTCTCTTAATTTAACAAAAGGATTTCTGGGGATTTTCAGATCAAAAAGAATTTTTAGAAAAGGTGTAGGAGATTTTCGTTGAGTGATTTGCCCCTCGGGTCAAAACAGAATTGCCACCGTAAAACAAATTGCAGAATTTTACAACCTCGCTAAGGGCAGTCATGGCCATGATGCTTTATCAGGGGAGTAGTGAATAGCTCTTCTAGTAATTTCCAGGTGAAAGATTCATAGAAATATAACAAAGTAAAATATTGTTTTCAAGGAAGGCAATTTGCTTTTTGTACAGATTAGGGTAGCAAAGAGCCGCTCTCCTCGAGCATTTGAGGGGAGTCTGAAGGGAAGCAAGAGCTATGACTCTCATCTAATTGCTAGGCCAGTTGAAAGCCTTTTTTGTCGTGCATATCTGTAATTAAGAGTGCATCGTAAAATAATGGCAAAGATGGCGCAAATTGATGCATCATATTGCTAATTACAAAAATAAAAAATTGCAAGGATTTAGGTATTAAAACAGCTGCTCATCTAAATGATGCTTATACCGTCGGCGGTTTCAATGATATGGCAAGATTTTAGGTTTTGTGACATATAATAAGACCAGGTTTGATTTGTCTTTAAACAAACGAGATGAATTATGGATTTCCTCATTTTAAAATACAGCTAAAAATCGCTGCGTTTGATCCTTGAATCGAAATTGAAGTCTCGTTTTTAATTATAATCTTTTTCAATATAATCTCTTTTTTAATTTATCAAATCCTAATCCTGGAGATATCTGAGCAGCGAAAAAGTTTGCCGATGATAGAAGGATTTAATGATGCACCAGTGAGCACTGGCCTCTTTTGGGATGCTTCTACATCATTACGAGGCTTTAGGGTTTTTCATTAATATTCTTATCTCCAAAACGTCTTACTTTTCTTTATATTCATAACAATGATTCACAGCAAGAGATTCTCCATGTAAACCTATTTGTAGAGAAAAAGACAGGAAGAGAAATTGGAAGAAGAAGAATGGGAGACTTGGATGGGGAGAGAGAAAAATCAAATTGCTGTTATTGGCGTTTGTCCTGTAATAGAGACACCAAAATGGCGATCATGAGCATGTAGAGACGGCAGTGCTGATTTCCACATTTTTGGCGAAAGAGTAGAAGGATTTAAATTAAGAATTTGATCAATAAATGAGCACTAATCTTGCATACGCCCTAATGAAGTATTGATCAGAAATAGTATCTTTGAAGTACGGCCATTGTTCATTAACAAAACGCGGTTTGCATGATATCGACACCAGACGACGGATTTCCTTCAAACTTAGCCAATTCTAGACCGTTAATATCTAAGAGGAAGGCCGTCGACATCACAGTAATGCGACATCAAAGATATGGAGCTTAAGGCTTCCCGTTTGTTCATCCTATCTTAAATTAAAAAACCTACAAAAGCAAGGCAGTCTCCAACATTGGGGATCAACAAGTGCATCAAGAGTGAACTAAATTTGGGTCACTTGTTTATGTCACATCTCTGGTACTTAGTTTCTAGGTCACTTGTAACCAAAGAAACGGAAGAAACGCGAGAGGTGTGACTGAGTAGAGTTTCAAGAAAAGAAATGTCAGAAGTAGTGATCGATAAAGCTCGTAAGAAAGACGTAATTGAAGTTAAACAGAAGTGGAATAAACAGAAATTTTAAGCAAAAGCATTAAAAAAAGTATTAACCAAATAATTTTCAATCAAAAATAAATTTCTGGGGTCTCTTCGTCAATCCTCGTTTATCCGGCGAATTCAGGGGGGCAACTAGGGGCAGTTGCCCCTCCCTCAACGAGTTGAAGCAAGTCTGGCGCCCCTTTTTTGGAAATTATGCGCCCCTTTTGAAGAATGAGAATCAGATGAAAAAGGTTCTTTGACCGATAGGTTAATTTGCTTCAAGGAGTACCTCAAAGTTATGTTGTTTATTCTGAAAAGGTATCTAAAATTGCTGTTTACAGCGTACTCTCGCAACCAATTTTTGAAAATCTTTCAGCGCCCCCAATACCAACTGCCCCTCCTTCAAATTTGCTCTGGATCCGCCCCTGTATATTGATGAATCGGGTGCATTTTTAACATGTGGCGTGTTAAGGTGTAACAATGGCGTATTATAAATATGCTCCATGGCAAACAAAATATTGTTAGGCCTAATGAATATGTTACGCTATCAAGGCCATTATTCCCAATGAAACTTGATAATTGAAGGTAAATAGCGATCACTTGGTGGTTACCATTAAAAAGACAATGACAAAAAACGCACACTGCCATCTATTAAAGACAGCAATGAAAATGCATTTCGTGCCCATCTCCTTGCCAATTCGTTTGATGACTCAACCAATAAAGCATGCTTCCAATTATAATTCTTTTGTTGCGGACATGGAACTACTGGGCAACAGTGGTAGCGGCAATATTTGCTGCCCTGTATGTTTGTTTATTCCTGTATGTTGCTGGAAAATTTGCAGTACCCTTGTACGCGACTTGCTTAACTCTTTACAACATTTTGGTAAAGCATGTTTCTTAGTAACATTTTGGTAAAGCTTGTTGCTTACACGAAAAACAGGTTTTCTACATCAGGTTGAAAATCTTCATCATGCCATTGGTCCCTTATGTCTCTGGTCCTCAAAGGGACCTAAAAAGGGCCTGGATACTCTCCACCACCCCACCCTAATAGAAACTAATGCCTCTTCGGGAGTGGCAATTATCGACTCGCATTTATTATGTCTCTAAAAATACTATACTCCTATTCACCATGAAAGACGAGAAGATAAAAGTCGACCTCACGAGCTTTGATGATAGGATGGCCGCTGAAAAACAATGCAACGGTTTGACCATATCACACACTTCCGCGTGATGTGAGATATTGTCAACAATACACTTAAAAACCTTATTGTTTGATTAAAAGCAAATATTATCTTTTAATCAGCTCCATAATAAAAAGGAAATGGCGTGATGAACAAGCGATCTGAAAATTGCTTCTATTATTCGAAGGCATTGTAATATCTACTGAAATGAATATTTGTAAATGAAAGGATTAAATGCGACGAGAATTTGTGCAATTCCCTCATAATACCTACGTGCTACTCGAAAATGTGTCAGTCCCTAATCACCAATTTCCTCTAAAATTCAATACAATATAGATACCGTGTGAAAAATATTCAGTCTCTTGACAGCCATAATATGGCACCGATGTCAAGTGGATGCAGCGTAAATGGGCCTGTAGGCAAATGTTTGTGGGGCTGGGGGCACATTGCTGAGGCTTTGAATGTGGCTTGAATTGCAAGTCATAGGTTGGAGGCAATATGTTGCAGATTTGAAGTTCTCTCTCTGATTGAGTCTACTAAGTGAAAATAACTCTTATCAAATAAAAATATACAAAACAATCGATAAGATCTGAATTTCTTAACCATCTGTTATTTTGCATGCGGCCATTAAAGAAATATAGAATTTTTGTGCAGCGGGGCACGTTTGTTAACAACGAGCAAAATGAAGTCAGTTTAACAACGAGCAAAATGATCCTCGCGGTTTGAGGAAACCTTCAGCTTGACGAGACACTTAAAGTAGAATGTGTTAACAAAACAGTAAAACATAGAACATTCGTAGCTTAACTTCTGTCAAGGCGAAATTTGAACGTTGGCACTTTCCAAGCAGTTTTTGTGTAGGAGCATTCGGACCTTGAACATGTATTTTTTGTTGACTACAACTTTGACAATATCGAAGTTCAAGTATGATATCATACGGAGGTAAAAGAACGACAAGCATCAAACCAAGAAAAAACCATTTATTTGACAAAATAAAAATACTTTTGCAGACTCTTACCTGGTCGTGGTGTCAAAGAAATCTTGCCACACGCTCTCCGCCTAGGCTCTGCAAACCTCGATCCTTCTCTGCGATTGAATACTTTGTTTAGAAACGTCAGGACAATGGCACATAAGCGATCGTTTGTTGCAAAGAGCCACTAATCAGTCACGTCAACAAACGTATCCCGGCTAATCAGCAAACGATTTTCGGATTCAAAATAGCCACAAGTTTCGTCTATTATCTGCAAATGGTGTTGAGCTTCAAACCACTAGACCAAAGACGAGTCGAACTCCAACCGCCCCTTCTGTCACGCAGGAGTGCTTTATCTTTGAGAGGTGGGATTTCCTCGGCACATTGGTGACAACTAGCAAGTCAAGTACTTCAACCCGGACACGCAGGTCGTCAGGTAACAAAATCTGGACTGCTCCCCTGCTGTAACTGGGGTGGCGCACGGCTCCGGATGGAACGATTCATAAACTGGTTAGAAATAACTATTGACAGTGGCGGAAATTATGGGGATATTAGGGGTCTCGATCCAGAATCAACGATCTCCAAGAAATCGTTCTGCAAAGAGATTTAAGCTACACTCTTTTTTATAAGAACCAGTAAATTTAAGTTCAGGCTGACTGTTCTTAATTTTTTCGAAAATCTGAGGCTGGATTGTTCTTAATTTGTTCTTAATCTAATAGGGTGTAAGCAGTGTGAGTGCCACCTTTTTCGCGAGTGAGACAACAAAGTGAGTGAGATGACGAAAAAGCACCCACACATTGCTAAAAATCCTCTATTTTGAGAAAAAACGTTGTTCAAAATTGTATTTTGCAGAAGCTCAGCCTCAGCTTGTTCTTAATTTGTTTTTAACTTTTGACCAATTTTGAGGCTTGTGTTCTTATAAAATTGTTCTTATAAAAAGAGTGTAATCTAAGGGGCGTGTTTACCAAATTTTCTGCTCGCTTCGCTCGCAGGTGATCCGCATTTCCCTTTTTACCCAAGGGTCCTGTATTCTCTCTGTGCCCTCTTGTCAAATTTGAGCATAGCATAGCTCATAAAATTTATTTTTCATTTCATTTTATAATATTTATACAGGTTAAAGGTTCATACATATGTTTTTCAACCTGACCTGTTTAAAAGATTAAAATAAGAGCTAATAACTATGTTGAAATACTAGTAACAAATGAAATTTACCAATCAAACCTAATTTACAATATTTAATAATACTAAGGCTATAAAAAAGTGAACGTAAAGATGAAATAAAAGTTGTCCCCGACTATAGTTGTTCTTTGAATGTTTTCAGGGAGGGGGCCAATTTGGTAGCCCTTTCTAGATTATTCCACAGTTTTGGACCGCGATAAGAAAAAGCCTTTTGGCCATTTATCGTTTTTAGCAGCGGTATCTTAAGATCAGATCATAAAATATTAGCCAGTACTAAATAATCAAACAAACAATATATGACAAAAATCAAAACTAGCAGAAATTTCCATCGAATTCTTCCAAATAAAGATTATTTTCAAACGTATTTCTCACTAAAGAAAACAAGATAAAATGCAGAAAATTAACATTACAATTACAATCGTGTTATCATGAACGACTTGTCAAAAGTGTAATCGGTACACTGCTTGTATTATGAATTGTCTTAGATGAGATATCGATCTTGATATCAAAAATCATTAATGAATTGTTCTTCTTGCTACTTAATTATGGCGTGGTCAGCAACAATTTCTTAAGGGCCCCGCCAAAAAATCGCCTATTTTCTTCAAAATGTGCAGTTTCCTTAAAATTAGAAATTATCCAAGATGAAATCTTGTCAGAAAATCGCAAGCCCGCCCCCTCCCCCCAAATGGAAGCCTGAATTACCGCCACTAACTATTGATGCATTTTCCCAGCAGTAGAGAACTATGACAATGAAAAAGTAGTCAAATAAAATTATGAAATAGTAAATGAATGATAAAAAATCGCTGCAGCAACAATGGGAACAACAGTTACAAGAATCAAATAAATCTTCTTTGCAGGAATGAAGACATTTTTTATACCACAAATCCTTGAATTGGCCCCCTCGTATAAGCCCCCCCCTCTTCGAACATGTCCCCACTCTGTAAGTGAAAATTTTAAAAGCCCTCACACTCGAATACGCCACTACCCCGAAATACCAAATTTTGCGTTTAAATGAGCCTGTTGGAACTACTATTACAATACCGAATATAATAGTTACTGTGTTGGGTGTTAAGAAGATACTAAGGAGGGTCTGTGCCCCAATAGAGCCCCAATAGGTGTTTAATGGAGAGAAAGATAAACCATTTAAGCACATTTCAGCATTGACAACACTGTTCAGCGGCAAAAAGGGTAAAATGGACAAAAAATTGTCAAAGAGACTGCCAAAGAAAATTCAAATATTTTTGGACTGGAATACCTTTTTGTGCTTGATTTATGATTTAATATCTCGAAAAGTTTTATTAAGTAGAATTGCCAATAAAATGAACTTGAAAATCATGAACCCCTTTCAAGTTAATCCCCGTCTAATAAATACCTAAATTAAATTGATAAGCCCCAGGTGGTTCGAGGATTTAGAATTTACAGTAATGGGTAAATTTTCGCACGAATTTGATAATATTAGCCCACACTAGATTTTCCACCCTTCTCCCAACAAAGTAATCCTGCTTGTGTGTTGGCGGAAATATTGACGGTGGATCTTAGTTTCAAAGTGATATTATTCGATTACGCCTCTTAGTCTAACATTGCGTGAGTCAACGAAATACTTCAAAAAAGATCAGTCTCAAGAATTCAATGTCAAAACTGCAAATACGCTAAAAAACAATAATGATAACAATTAACTCACGTCCTCTAGCTTGCTTGCTTTAACGTTGGTGACTTGTGGCTTTTTCGACTTAAGTCTTCGAATAGACTTTTAATATCGACAGGACAACAACGAGGATCTCTCAGGGCTCAATACTTGGACCACTGCTCTTCAACGTCTTTATGAATGGCATTGTTCTCTTCTTCCAGGAGGGCTCCCTATGTAACTTTGCAGATGATAACACGATCTCAATTTCTGCTAAAAATGCTGATGAACTCCATAGATTAGTAAAGCATAACACAAATAAATACATTGACTGGTTTAATTCAAATCATATGACAGCTAATCCATCTAAATTTCAGTCACTAGTTGCTGGTAATAGCGACAATCACATTACAGAATTGTGCATAAATGATTGCTTCAAAATAAATGTAAGTAGTGACTAGTTAAGTAATTTTACTTGGAATTCAATTCGATGAACGACTGAAACTTGACTCGTATATTGATAAAGTCTGCAAATAAGCTGCAGGCACGAACCCAGCACTGAAAAGGTGGGCGGGCAACAGGGGGGCAAAGCAAAAAAGTTTTTCCGAGGGATACTCTATTGCTTTCTCCCGACAAAAAGGGCGTGTCTCACTCTTCTGGGTGTGTTCATAAGATAAGTAATTTTATATGCTGTCTTTATGTGTTTCTATTTCAATATTCAGAATTATAAAAGTTCAATTTGAAGCATTTTTGGTGTCATACATTGAAAGTTGAGCTGCTACAGAAATGTACAGCTGTTACCAAAAGATTGTAATCATACTATAGTTTGAGGAAGATATTATGTGGTGACGGACAAAGTATGGGGAAAGCACCTTACTTTAGTGGCGCTGCTGGCGGGCAATGCCGAGTTTTTTTCGATAGTCATGTAGGAAGACATTTTCTAAGTTTTTATCCTAAAATTTTTGGACGGACACAAAGGAGCAAAAAAATCTAGTTGGGCGGGCAATGTTCACCTGTGTTCGCCCTTGGCTTCGTACCTGATAAGCTGCCATACAGCTAAATGCAATCAAAAGACTTGCTCGATTCATGGGTAGCAAGGGAAAAGTGGTGATTGTTAATTCATGTACTATTTGTCACTTCAATCACTACCCCTTCATCGGGTTATTCTGTAGTAATGCATATCAAAAGAAACTTGAGAAAGTATACAAGAGGGCCGTACGATTAGCTCTCTCAGATCACATTTAATTGTGTTTCCCAACTTCTAGTCAAGGCCGAATCTACTGCAATTCATATTCACTCCATTCGGCTGCTAGCGCTAAAAGTTTACAAAACTTTGCACAACTTCAATCCAGCCTTTATGAAAGACTACTTTCTCCCGAATTCCAACAGCTATACTCTTTGAAGAATTGATACTCTATCAATTCCCAGTTTCCATTCTCTAAAAGTTATTGTATAAAATTTAAACTTTTCTTTGAAACTTTTCTCATTTATTTTTAATGGGTCTAAAAATGGGTATGGTTATGAGATTGGGGGTCCTCGGCTAGTCTGTAAACCAAGGATAAAAGCACTTTAATTACAGTTAAATAGAAGAAAATAGAGTTTATACACAAAATAAAATTAAGCGTTAGGTTTTCTTTTCTAAAGCGATAGATGCTTTCTATTGAAAAGAAATAAATAAAAAGTGAAAAGGCTCCTTTCCGCTCTTCTCATTATCTCTCGTCTCTTTTCCCATACATCCATTTCCCTTCTCTACTTGTTCTCCTTTTGCCTTCTTTCTTTCCTCTTTACTTTTCTTCTATTTTCTTCTTTTCTACACTCTTCTTCCTATTCTTTCCTTCCTTTTCCTTCCCCTTTTCTCTCTTCTCATTATCTCTCGTCTCTTTTCCCATACATCCATTTTCCTTCTCTACTTGTTCTTCTTTTGCCTTCTTTCTTTCCTCTTTACTTTTCTACACCCTTTTTTCTCTTTCCTTCCCTTCTACTTTCTTCTCTTCTACTTTCTTTTTTTCTACACTCTTCTTCCTATTCTTTCCTTCCTTTTCCTTCTCCTTTTCTCTCTTCTCATTATCCCTCTCGTCTCTTTCCCATACATTCCATTTCCCCTTCTCGTGAGCTTGTTCTTCTATTTGCCTTCCTTTCTTTCCTGTCTTTACTTTTCTTCTTATTTTCCTGTCTTTTTCTACACTCTTCTCTATTCTTTCCTGTGCCTTTTCCTTCCCTTTTTCTCTCTTCCATTTAATCTTTCGTCTCTTTTTCCCATACATCCATTTTCCTTCTCTACTTGTTCTTCTTTTGCTTTCTTTCTTTCCTCTTTACTTTTCTACACCCTTTTTTTTCTCTTCCCTTCCCTTCTACCTTTCTTCTCTTCTACTTTCTTTTTTTCTACACTCTTCTTCCTATCCTTTCCTTTCTTTCCCTTCCCCTTTTGTCTCTTCTTCATTATCTCTGCGTCTCTTTTCCCTAATACATCCATTATTCCTTCTCTACTTGTTCTTCCTTCTTGCTCTTCTCTGTTCCTCTTTACTTTTTCTACACCCTTTGCTTTCTCGTTTCCTTCCCTTCTATTTCTTCCCCTCTGACTTTCTTTTTTCTACACTCTTGCTTCCCTTTCTTTCTTCCTTTCCTTCCCCTTTTCTCTCTTCTCATTATCTCTCGTCTCTTTTTTCCCATACAGTTCCATCTTTCCACCTTCTCTAGACTTGTTCTTCCTTTTGCCTTCTTTCTTTCCTCTTTCTTTTTCTACACCCTTTTTCTCTTTCTTCGCCTTCTACCTTTTCTTCTGCTTCTACTTTCTTTTTTCTAACACTCTCTTCCTATTCTTTCCTTCCTTTTCCTTCCACTTTTCTCTCTTCTCATTATCTTCTCGTCTCTTTTCCATACATCCCATTTTTCCTTCTCGTACTTGTTCTTTTTTGCCTTCTTTCTTTCTCTTTACTTTTCTACACCCTTTTTCTCTTCCTCCCTTCTATTTTCTTCTCTCTATTGGTTCTTTTTTCTACACTCTTCTTCCTATTCTTCCCTTGCCTTTTCCCTCTCCTTTTTCCTCTTTCTCATTATCTCTCGTCTCTTTTCTCCATACATTCCATTTTCCTCTCTACTTGTTCTTCTTTTGCCTTCTTTCTTTCCTCTTTACTTTTCTACACCCTTTTTTCTCTTCCTTCCTTCTACTTTCTTCTCTTTCTACTTTTCTTTTTTTCTACATCTGTCTTCCTATTTCTTTCCTCCTTTTTCCTTCCCCTTTTCTCTCTTCTATTATCTCTCGTCGCTTTCCAAACATCCATTTCCCTTCTCTACTTGTGTTTCTTGTTGCCCTCTTTCTTTCCTCTTTACTTTTCTTCTACTTTTCTTCTTTCTAGCACTCTTCTTACCTATCTTTCTTGTCCTTTGTCCTTCCCCTTTTCATTCTCTCTCATTATTTCTCGTCTCTTTTCCCATACATCCATTTTCCTTAACACTCTACTTGTTTCTTCTCTTTGCTTCTTTCTTTCCTCTTTAGCTTTTCTACACCTTTTTCCTCTTTCCTTCCCTTTCTACTTTCTTCTCTTCTACTTCTTTTTTTTCTCACTCTTCTTCCTATCTTCCTTCCCTTTTTCCTTCTCCTTTTCTCAAATCTTCTCGTCCTTCCCCAAGCTTTTCCTGTTCTACCTTCATTATCGTTGATCCTTTCTACTTTCTTTGCAATCTATAATCTTTTTTTCTTACTTTTCTGTTCTTCATCAGTCTTTACATCTTACTTTTCTCCTCGTAAATGTTAGATTTACACAAGTACATCTCCCATCAACAGTGACAATTAATATCATTTATATGTGCTTTTGTTTATGTCCTTTCTTACAATATAGTATTATTGTTTGAGGACCAAACGTTTGATCCACATATTAACATTATTCAATATATACAGAAGAGCTGTTGAGGCTATATCACGAATATCAATAATCCTTGCTCATCGCTCTTCCTATTTCTAAAACTTAAAATTAACCTTAGAACTCGTATGTCTTTAACTGAAACTATATCTTTATGTTATGAATCAATCAAATAAGCTAAACTCTGAATTATTTCCATAAACTCTTTTTTCCTAATACTCTATTCATTGCACGCCACAAGGCAATCAAAACACCGTGGTGATCTCTTTCCCACTATGGCAAATACTTTAGGCAGTACGTCTTGAAATCAACTCGATTTATGGGGGCAAAATTAAGAACAATCTATCTGTAAGAAATAGGAACTACCTCTTTATGTTCTAATTCAAATATTTCAAAAAATATTCTCTAGAAACTATTTGAAAGATTATTCTTTCTAGAAATGTATTTGAAAGTCAAGTGAGCCTTCGCAAATTTCTTGTTTAGTCTGAAAAGTAATTTATTCGATGAAGAAACTTTTATAGATGAACATATAGAAATCGCTTAAAAAAGGGATCGAT